>JAQQAC010012408.1:499073-555595 GCA_029783875.1 Phataginus tricuspis | reverse complement strand
CCAAAACGCCCACCGGGGGTGGTTTCTGTGCGAATGCTGTAGGTGGCGCTATTGCTCCGCTATTCCAGAGCCGCGGCCACGTCGCTCCACACGGCCCTTTAAATCTGTGGCCGGGTGAGAATGGATGGGAGGCTGTTGAAAGAGAGGGAAAGAAAAAAAGGAAAAGAAAAGGGAGAAAAAGCAATAAAAAAAAAAAAAAGCCACCGGGCGTGGGTTCTGCGCGAGTGCTGTAGATGGCGCTGTTGCTCCACTATTCCAGCACCACTATAGTTCTGTCTGGTTTGGAAACAATGGGAAGCTGTTGATCTCCGTGGGGGTCTCAATGGCGGGCACTCTTTCCCAGTCGCCAGCTACAGGGTCCAAAGCTCCCCAGGACTCCCAGCGTGCTGGTCTCAGTTCGCGGGGCTATCCGGCCCCTCTACTGAGCTCCTGTCTTTTTAAGACCGCTGAGGTAGAGCGCGCGCTTTTCTTCCCCTTTTTTTCCTTTCTTTTTCCTTCCCGGAGCCTGCCGCGGGCAATTTGCACGTTCCCGGTTGGGACCCTGTGCCCTCTGTCGCTCCAATCTCCGCTACACCGCAGGCCGTGTGTCGGCGCTCCGGGCTCAGACTTCCACTCCCTCCCGGCTCTGAATCCTCTCCTCCCGCCGGAGCACTGGGGGAGAGGAGCGCTCGGTCTGCTCGCGGCTCCGTACCTTACCCGCCTTGCTGGAACTCCCGCCGGAGTGCTGGGGTGGAGGGGCGCTCCGGGCGCAGACTTCCACTCCCTCCCAGCTCTGAATCCTCTCCTCCCACCGGAGCGCTGGAGGAGAGGAGCTCTCGGTCTGCTCGCGGCTCCGTACCTTACCCGCCTTGCCGAGACTCCCACCAGAGTGCTGGGGTGCAGGGGCGCTCTCGCCTCGCTGGATCTTGTTTCCGTCCTGCCTCGCCGGGTGCCGAGTCCTCTGTCCGGCGTGTCTGGCCGCCGGAGCTCTGGGGGGGGAGCGCTCGGTCCCACCGGATCGCCGCCCGTCCGCCTCACCAGCTGCCAAGTTCTCCCAGGTGTAGCTGTACGCTGTGCACTTTCCTGTGTATTCTGGTCTCTCTTTTAGGGATAGTTGTATTTGCTGTATTTTCGTGAATAAATATAATGTTGGGAGGAATTTTTCTGCTAGTCCGTTCACGACGCCATATTCCCGGAAGTCTGTACCACATATTCTTAATCCATTCATCTACTGATGGACATTTACGTTGCTTCCATTTCTTGGCTATTGTAAATAGTGCTGCAATAAACATAGGGGTGCATCTGTCTTTTTGAAACTGGGCTGCTGCATTCTTGGGGTAAATTCCTAGGAGTGGGATTCCTGGGTCATATGGTATTTCTATTTTGAGTTTTTTGAGGAACCTCCATACTGCTTTGCACAATGGTTGAACTAATTTGCATTCCCACCAGCAGTGTAGGAGGGTTCCCTTTTCTCCACATCCTTGCTAACATTTGTTGTTCTTTGTGTTTTGGATGTTGGCCATCCTCACAGGTGTGAGGTGATATCTCATTGTGGTTTTCATCTGCATTTCTCTGATGATTAGCGATGTGGAGCATCTTTTCATGTGCCTGTTGGCCATCTGAATTTCTTCTTTAGAGAAGTGTCTATTCATGTCCTGTGTCCATTTCTTAATTGGGTTATTTGCTTTTTGTTTGTTAAGGTGCGTGAGTTCTTTGTATATTTTGGATGTCAACCCCTTATCAGATACATCATTTATGAATATATTTTCCCATATTGTAGGATGTCTTTTTGTTCTACTAATAGTGTCCTTTGTGGTACAGAAGCTTGAACTTGAACAAATAATTCTAAAATTCATATGGAACCAGAAAAGACCCCGAATAGCCAAAACAATCCTGAGAAGGAGGAATCAAACAGGGGGAATTACGCTCTCTGACTTCAAGTTCTACTACAAAGCCACAGTAATGAAGACAATTTGGTACTGGCACAAAAACAGACCCACAGACCAGTGGAACAGAATAGAAAATCCAAACATTAACCCAAACACCTACAGTCAATTAATATATGATAAAGGAGCCCTGGATATACAACGGGGAGAGGACAGCCTCTTCAGCAGCTGGTGTTGGAAAAACTGGACAGCTACATGTAAGAGAATGAAACTGGACTACTGTCTAACCCCATACACAAAGGTAAACTCAAGGTGGATCAAAGACCTGAGTGTAAGTCATGAAACCATAAAACTCTAGAAAAAAACATAGGCAAAAATCTCTTGGACATAAACATGAGCGACTTCTTCATGAACATATCCCCCCGGGCAAGGGAAACAAAAGCAAAAATGAACAAATGGGACTATATCAAGTTGAAAAGCTTCTGTCATGCCATGCATTTATTAACAAACATTCCACAAGCACAACCTGCAAGAGCCTGGAAGACAGGCTCACAAAAATAGATAAAAACTCCAACCAAACGTTTCAAAGTTCACAAGTCAATATTGCTAGAAATACAGTGAAAAGCTAATAAACACGAATGTAATGAGATATTTTAGTTCGTACTATGAAATCATTGCAGGTCACATGAACATGAAACAAATAATGATATTGCATACTAAAATAGTTTAAAACAAAATTAAGATAACACCATAATATGCATACTATTTTAATCTAAATGAAAAATTTCACCAGGAGTAGTTTGGAAGGAACCAATAATAAAACTCAATAAATTCTAAAAATAGAACTTTCACCAATCACATTCTCTAACACAAAACAAATATAAATAGATAACGTATATTATTTCAATGCAAGCACAAATATATATGTACATCCATTATTTAAAAATACTTGATTAATAAATGACAATTGCAAATCTGTTAAGAATAAAAAAGAACAAAAATAATGGAGGTGGCTAGTGCTTTGCTTACAGAGCTATGTAGTGGCTTAGATGTGTTGCTTATTTAACTAGTAAGAACAAAAATTATATAAAAAGACTTCATCCAAAAACTGAAACATGGGATATAAAAATGAGACCAGAGCTAATAATTTAAAAAGACAGCATTACCGACGATGTTATTATGTACATAAATTTAACAAGGGAGAACACAGTTACATTTTACCCTGGAAATGGAGGTCACACATGAAATATGAATTTCAGTTTTCTTCATTATGCTTTAAAAAGAATATTGATAAGATGCAGTATCTCTAAAGACTACACACAGGAAGGTGATGTGTCTGAAATTCAGGTCACATGAGTAACTGGACAGGTTCAAATGACCATCAGAACTGTACCAAACATCTGTGAACCAAGATTAAACTGTATGATACAGGAGACAGAAAGTAATAAAATCCCAGAGAGGCAAATATAAGCTAGAATGAGAGGAAACAATGAGAGCTGACAATGACGGGAATGTGTATTCTGTGAGCAGCTGATGCCCAGTTGTTGCAGGTGAGACTTGCTGGGAGATACTGATAAAGGGATTTCTGTACAGGTGAGAGGGAGGATGAGATGACAACCGAAGTCATTCTCTCTCTGATATTATATAGTGTGATGATAAATTTGAAACAGGGTAGCTTCACTCTTCTTAATAAATTAAGTGTGGAAGTCCACATAGACATTTTCAGCCTGAGGTGGACTGCATGGCTGGTTATTTTTTCATTCATTAATGCAGCATATCTTCAAGGTTACATATGATATGGTTCAAAGGAGTGATAAGGTGTAAAGAACGACTGAGGGTCTCAGATAGAGGAAGGATACACAGTAATAGTGGACAATGACTGAGATGAGATGGAGGCAAAGGCAGAGAAGCCTTTTTGCTTTGAATGTCAGAAAATGAATTCAGAAAAATCATTTTTGGAGAACCTGAAAGAAATAACAGGTCCTTGTAGCAATGTGAAAAGTCTTGATTACTGTAATTAAGAGTCTTACATCCTGTGCAGTTTTACATTTTATGCATGCTTTCTTTCATCTTATCCATTAGATGCAAAGACACTATGGAGGAAGATAGGAAAATTATATTACCACTGTTTTCCATATATTAATATTTAGATTCAGAGAACAGTTATAGCTTTCTTAAAGTCATGACTTAACCAGTGTCCAGCTTAAATCTTTTAATTGCCAATACAGTGATTCTTTCTCATCATGTCATATCCTAGATCTAAGCCATCTTCAGCTTGAGTATCTTATTTGAAGCTGAAAATAACCTTAAGCAAAGAATACAACCAGAGATTTTGGACAAATAAACCAAACATAGGGCAAGAAGTAATGGTTTTTAAGAACTTTGGAGAACTATAAACTTGAGGAAGAGGAAGAAGAGTTAACCTGTAGTAACATATACGTTAGTATCTCTTTTAATCTTTACAGCACCTGAGATGACCATAGCACTGTACCTGCTTTACATAAGAGAACTTTCAAGCTGCACAGTGTCAAATAATTCACCCAGGGCCACACAGCTATACAGATAAAGAGACTATAAATGTTCATGACTTCAACAATTAGTGACACATTTGGCCCAAATGTATGTGTACTGCTGAAAAGTGGTCTAATTACAATGCCTTAAGTGACAACCCAGTCTTCCCAATCATTTTCCGAATGGCCATCTGTACTTTGTTCCTAAGGCTATATACTATCGGGTTCGATAGTGTGGTGATGATGGTGTAGGTCACTGTCACCAGCTTGTCTTTGCCTGATATGTATTTGGCTGAGGGTCTCAGATAGAGGAGGCACAGCTATAGTGGACAACGACTACAATGAGATGGGAGACGCAGGTGGAGAAGCCTTTCTCTTGCCTTCGGCAGACAGGATCTTCAGGATGGCATGAACAATCAAGCCATAGAGATGCAGATGAAGATTAAGGGCACAACAAGCACCAAGACCCCACAGATGCAGATGACCAGCCCAGTCATGTAAGTTTCAGCAGAGGTGAGTCAGATGACCGGTGCAATATCACAAAAGCAGTGGTTGACCTTGATGGAGCCACAGAAAGGGAGGCTAAAGACCAAAGCTGTACCCATCTGAGATACTAGGAAGCCCCCGACGATACAAGTTTCTGCCAGTTGTCCACATGCTGTGCAGCTCATGAGAATGGGGTAGTGTAGAGGCCAGGAGATGGCAGCACAGCAGTCATAGCCCATCTCCCCCAGCAGCAGGCAGTTGGTGACAGCAAAGCCAAGGAAGAAGAGCATCTGAGCAGCACAGCTCATGAAGGGCAGTGTCCTAAACACAGAGAGCAGGTTAAGAAGCATCTTGGGCAGGATGGCAATTGTATAGAAGATCTCAGAGGCAGGACGAACACACAGAAAGAAGTATGTGGGTGTGTGGAAGTTGTGATCTGAGCGGATGACTGAGATGATAGTGAAGTTTCCACTCAGGATGATGGAATTGAGGCAGAGGAAGACCCTGAGGAGGATTATCTGCAAATCCCCAAGGCTGGAGAGACCCAGCAGGAGGAACTCAGTGACGCAGGAGGAACTGGCCATGGAGAGTCGGTCCTATATAATAAAGCTAATATGACCATGTCCAGAGACCTTTGGAATTGAGAAATTAGGGAGACTTCCCCTTCATAAAGTAGCTAGCACCAGTCAGGTTTTAATGAGAAACAACAGGTATGGGAGAGAAAGGATTGTAAATAAACCAAAAATTACCCTAAATTAACATGCAAGATTCTATTAATAAATTAATATGCACTATGCTATTTTTCTGCCAGTGATTTTAACAGTGAATTTGGGAACAAGTGTTTACCTAAAGTATATAGACATTTGCTCAAATAAAGCCTATCTTTTAGTAGCACCTTCTTCCCCCACAGAAAAAATTATGTAAAGTCCACTTAAATTTTTGATAATATAATAGTCAAAAAAAACCTTTATCTACATTAATTATGATTTTAAGGGGACATAGTCTTACCCGTATCACTAATATGTAGGTTCTGTGAGCAGTGCATGAGGGCCCGCCTCCCATCTGCCTGTACTGCACCCCTCAGCCAGTGAACATCCCTTGGTCTGTCTGTGTGTTGCTTGCCCTTAAAGGGCACAGGTTCCCTTCATTACTAATCATATACCCCATTTTCACGTGCTCATTCCTTAAAAATTAGCTTGTTTCAGAAGTATTGCTGCTGTCTTACAACTAGTTTTATGATTATTCTATAAACTCTTATAGGAGAGTAGGCCTCATTACCCCTTGCAGAAAATGCATGGACAGGATAATTTAGTTTTGTTTCAACAACCAAGTGGGCTCATCCACTTGGTTACATGTCTTATCCTTGATGTGCCTTGACTTGAAGGCCCACTAGACCTGTCATTTCCAGGATCTGTCTCTGAATTACTGAGTAGGGAGGCTCAGATACTTTCCTTAAGGCTGCTGACAGTTTTAATTGCTGTACTATATTGTATGCATTTTAATCAACACATAATTATTTCCCATTTCCTGCCAAAATCTCTTCTTTCGTCTGCATTCTGCATCTCAACAAAATCCTCCTGGTCCTTCAAGCTATAAATTTCTGAGATATATTTAAACACATCATTTTTCTCATCCTTCACATACAATCTACTTTTGTTCTTCAGTACTTGTAGTAGCCATCTCCTCCTTTCTTCAGGAAGTTAGTGCTTGCCTGACCTAGTCTAAGAGTACTAGAGACTTCCTGGAGTCTATCTCACCCTACTCTAGATCATCCTCCACAAAGTGTTAGAATTATCTTTCCATAGGACAAGTCCTATCCTACTAACAAAACTACATGGCCCTCAATTATCAAGTCAAAACAATTATATTCTTTCATACTTTTTCCAAAGGTACTTTTCCATGCATAACTGCCACCACATATTCCTTCACATGAACTTCAGCACTGAGAAATTTTGAACAGTCATAATTTTTCATACCACCTTGTAAATCTGGAAATAGTCTGGGCTTTGCTTGTTGTATGTCTTCTTCTTCTCTTAATTTTGCAACCCTCTTTAAATCCTCAAAGTAACATGTCCTTTATCACACAGATTCAGTGTGATTACTGTGTGATACATCCAATTCCCTCTACATGTCTTTGTGTTTCAAGACTTTATGCTAAGAGAGAAATTTCAGCTTCTAAAATCATTTCACCTTCCTTTGTGGCCCATTCATTCTTAATAGTTTTAACAAATTATTGAAATTTCTCTAATTTGTCTAGGGAGAGTTTTCTTTTTCTAGTATATTTAAAGCTGAGTATGTTTAAAGCTTGTTTCATGTGTCTTTATCAAAATACTCAACATGTATGTCCAAATTATTTTTCCCAGTTGTCTCTGCAGTAGACTTGAGAGTCTCAAGACTAAGGATCCCACCTTATTCACTAGGCAGCCTCAAAACTTACCCAATATATAAATAAATAGATATAAGTGCTTGATGAATAAATGAAATAGTCTGTTAATGAATTAATAATGATTCCAATTAGTTAATTTTATAGCAGCTTGGTGCCCTTTGCACCACCAGGCCTCATAAGTGAAAACACTTTCTGTGTTCTCCATACATGCCATGTGTTCTCTATAAATTATTGTTTTTTCCTTTCTAATTTTAATGTTGTAATCTCTCTATGAAAAAAAAACTTACTCTGTGGCTCTGCCTTCTTAACCTCTGTCTACATCTTAATCCTAACATTTTTCCACCATCCAGCTCCCTTGTCACTTGTGTCATTTCCTCACATTTTCTATTTTCCACTGCTAATAATTAGGGGAAAACAGATCACTGGCTCATGGGGAAATCCAACAATCTTTAAATTTGGCATACAAATAAATGACTGGATTGTCACTGCTTGTCTCAGCAAAGAAGTCAAAGTATCTAAAAAATATTAAAATGTCACATTCCTTCACATCAGAGTTCTAGTACCCAGTGACATGCAGGTGTCTTCACTCCTATATGCTTCCTCAAAATGCCTATGAAGGTTTCTAGGAGAAATTTGCCAAAATTATCTTCCCTGTCATAACCCCCATGGTTCTCCTTCCATTTCCTACAATCTTTCTGGACCACTTTAAGAAAATTATCTACATTACTCCGCAAATATCACCTGTGTCCTTTGCCCACGGCACATTAGGTGTTGCCTCATTGAGTATCACCAATGGTATTTCCTTTCACATTACTACTGACTTAGTGCCATGGCTGGTAGTTGAGACCCCTGCCTCCATAGGGAGCTAATTACCACACTGTGTACAACCCTTGTCCATAATTTCCCCAATTAGCAAGAAGAACTATGGTAATCCACTGCAAGAATTAGTTGGCCAAAGAGAAGGCCCTTTATAATAAATTCTCTGAGGATTTATTAGAGAGGTGGAGGCTTTCTGGGCACCATTTCTTAAAATAGACACCAGTGGAATGGCCCCCTTTTAGCTTCCCTATTTAGTGATCATAAATTTTCGTTTTCAGGTTGGAGAAAAAAATAAATTTTACATTCTCATTTCTGAAAGCTAGAAGAGGGGCAAAAAAGATACAAAATAGATGACAAAATAGTAGAGTAGCAGAGGCAATGTGAGTCTGTGGAACCCTGAGAAATATATTTGTTCCTGGAAAATAATGTGAACAATACTTGTTAAATAAGTAAGTAAATAAAGTACATTTGGGTTATGGAGAACAATGTGATAGTGCCCTGGTATAGGTCTTAGATGAGGTTTCTCCTTTAGTACAAGTTCCTCTGGATTTCAGGTTGTGTGTTTCTTCCCTTTGCCAGGGAGTCCAGACACTTTGACAGGAAATGGGACAAATGCTAGACACTGACAGATATCTCTCTGAGGGGCTCATGTGAAACTGCTCTCATATGTGTTATATCAGAGATGCTACAGGGAAAGCACAGCAGGAGAAAATTCCAAGTTATTAAGTAGGTAAGAACTTGATAAATAAGACTTGATGTTTTCTCTTTACATTTATGTCAGACTGAGACCACAGCTAGATCATCACAGAATAGTTTTGCAGAAAAGATTCAGCCACAGGATTTGTCTTCTTTTATATATGATGGAGGTTAAATGTAGCCACACATTTTTATTTTTTTTATACTTCTCGCCTAGAGAGGTATGTATATGCTTCTTTTTTTGAATCTAGGTATGCTGTGTGACTACTTTGACCAGTATATTGTGGCAAAAGTGATATTCATCAGTTTATAATGCTGGACTCTAGAATCTAGCAGCCTCTACTTCCTGTCTCTTGGATCGCCCACTATTGTACCCCAGCCACCATTCTTTAAGGAAGCCCTAGCAGCCCTTGGATAATCCATGTGGTGGGAAACTAAGGTTTCTGGCCTACAGCCTCAAATAAGCACACACCCAGAAGTTAACGTGAACTAACCAGCTACGGAGGTGAGCCATTCTGGAAACAGACCTGTAAGACCTCATTGAGCCGTCCAACCTGACCAAGCTGACATCAAAGCTTTGGTCAGGAGACAGAAGATGACCATGTGGAGCCAGGCAAAAATCATAGATTTGTGTGTAAAATAAATAAAAGTTGTTATTTTAACAACTCATGCTCTCCGTAGTTTGTTAGGCAGCAATAAAGAACTAGAATCGAATTTGGTATCTAAAGCAAGGTGCTGTTGTAATTAAAACTTATAATATATAGCATTGAATTTGGAACTGGTGGTAGGAGAACTTGTAAAGCCTTAAAGGAATCCATTAACTGAAAGTTGGAAAAGCCTTGAGGCTGCTGTTGGTAAACATTTCAAAGACAGAAATATCAGAGAGAAAAATATCATACTCTGGTAACAAGGGGATACTTACATGCTTTGTTGGGTAGCTGGACATAATGTAACCTGGAAAACGGAAAAAGCATTTAGTAAACTTACAGGACTTTTGAGGAAAATTTATAGAAAGATTATAAAAAGTGCCAATCAATGACAAAATGTGGTAAGAAAGAGATGAGCAAAAGAAGGTGCTGTTAAGTTTCTGAGAAGAATTTAGAGGTGATATAAAGAATCCAAACCTTTCTGGGTTTTAAAATAAAGCTGTTCCTCACCAATCTTGTCACCATCACCATCTTGTCCAACAATGATTCCCAAAGTGAGAAATGGCTTCAGGAAAAAGATCAGATCCAATGAACAGACTGTGCTGAAAACATTGCCTCAAGGTAAAAGAGCTCAATAATGTGAGTGTAAGACTATTTGTTAGAAATATTTAAGTGTATGCCAAGAAAGGTTTCTGTGTATCTTAAAGGCATAAATCCTCTAAAGTAAACAAGCTCTATTTGGGAATCTTAAGGAAACTGTCGTCATACAGCAGCCTCACATGTGGCCCATAATAAAGAAAGAAATGTGGATGTCACTGCTGTCTAAGGGAATTAATTTTATAAACCAATACATAAGAAACACAGAAAAAATTTTTAAAACAACTATATCCATTTTAACAGAGATGAAGACAATGAAAATGCAGCCTTAGGATGTCCAACCTATTTATATAGAGGAACCAGAGTGAGAAAATGCCTCATGTGCAAGTCGTGGCTGTCTTGTGAAGAAGGAAGAATGACCAAAGCATGGGAAAAAGACTCCGCAGGTCAAATCCGGTAGCCGTGGAGAATCCCTTCCAGAAAACAGCACCAGGTCCTAATCAAGGAGCAGGCAACCTGTGCCCACCTGGATTTCAGGATTTTTATGGATGACTGCTTATATTCTTCATTTTCTACTTATTCTAAAAGAGTGTCTATTGCAGTTATCCTACATGCCTATCTTACCATTAAGATGTGTCAGGAGCAAACAGCCTACGTCTTCAGTTCATAGAGTTTCAAATTGAAAGAAACTACACTTAAAATGATTCATATGTATGTAGACTTGATTTAGATCACAAAATCCTGGACCTTCAGCCAGAGCCACCCAGAGGCTATAACTGGAGGAAGTTTTGAGGGGGCTTGGAAGGTAGGAGGATGAGTATATTGCAAATGGTAAGAATGTAAGTAATTTATGATCAGAGGAAAAGTTAAAAATAGACCAAGTTAAAGAGAAATGCAAACGAAAAATAATACAGACAGAATTTAAGATAATTATATGGAAAAAGAAAAAAACACTAGAATGCATACACATATGCACGCATACATTCGTTCTTTGACAAAAATAGACAAAACATACAAACTACTATTTTATCCAGAAAAAAAATAAAAGCAAAAACATGTATAGTATAAAATGACAAATCAAGTAACCATTTCAAAGAAATTTTCAAATCTGAGAATATTTTGTGCAAACTTTTATAAAGAATTTTGAAAGTCTAGTTGAAATGAATAATTTTCCAACAAAATAAATCCCAGGTATGATCCAGTAAAAATAAAAATGACTAGGCTAATCTTCTTAGAAGAAATAGTGGATATTATCATAGACCCTCAAAAAAAAGATACCATGCCTATATTATATCACAGAGAATTTCAACCAACTTTCAACCATGAAATTATCTCAAGGTCACTGAAAACTGCTTCTAACACATAATCATAACTCCATAAATACTTCTTTAAGAAATAGAAAAAAAATCAGTGTAAATCTTCCACTCACATAATGTTCAAACACTCCAGTGGATTTGTCAATAATATCCAAAAAGTTCAAAAGACTAAAGGAAAACATATCACTGAATGAAAAAAATGAAAAGCTAAGCTTAAATATAATGAAATATTATCAAAGAGTAGAAAATAACCAACAATTTGTATAAATTAAATATTTTCTGCAACAAAGACAATAATAAAAAATATTAGGAAACAACAAATGGAAAATGACTCAAGTTATCAAAATATTAATAAAAACTTATCACAAAAAAAACTAATGGATGAACTAATTTGCATTCCCACCAGCAATGTAGGAGGGTTCCCCTCTCTCCACATCCTCGCCAACATTTGTTGTTGTTTGTGTTTTGGATGTTGGCCATCCTCACTGGTGTGAGGTGATATCACATTGTGGTTTTAATCTGCATTTCTCTGATGATTAGCGATGTGGAGCATTTTTTCATGTGCCTGTTGGCCATCTGAATTTCTTCTTTAGAGAAGTGTCTATTCATGTCCTGTGCCCATTTCTTAATTGGGTTATTTGCTTTTTGTTTGTTAAGGTGCGTGAGTTCTTTGTATATTTTGGATGTCAACCCCTTATCAGATACATCATTTATGAATATATTTTCCCATATTGTAGGATGTCTTTTTGTTCTACTAATGGTGTCCTTTGCTGTACAGAAGCTTTTCAACTTGATATAGTCCCATTTGTTCATTTTTGCTTTTGTTTCCCTTGCCCAGGGGGATATGTTCATGAAGAAGTCACTCATGTTTAGTATGGAGGTTCCTCAAAAAACTCAAAATAGAAATACCATATGACCCAGGAATCCCACTCCTAGGAATTTACCCTAAGAATGCAGCAGCCCAGTTTGAGAAAGACAGATACACCCCTATGTTTATTGCAGCACTATTTACAATAGCCAAGAAATGGACGCAACGTAAATGTCCATCAGTAGATGAATGGATTAAGAATATGTGGTACATATACACAATGGAATATTACGCAGCCATAAGAAAAAAACAAATCCTACCATTTGCAACAACATGGATGGAGCTGGAGGGTATTATGCTCAGTGAAATAAGCCAGGCCGAAAAAGACAAGTACCAAATGATCTCACTCATATGTGGAGTATAAGAACAAAGAAAAAAAAAAAACAAAAAATGAAGGAACAAAACAGCAGCAGACTCACAGAACCCACGAATGGACTAACAGTTACCAAAGGGAAAGGGACTGGGGAGATGGATGGGAAGGGAGGGATAAGAGGGTAAAAGGGGCATTACGATTGGCAGACATAGGGTGGGGGGCACGGGAGGGACTGTACAGCTCAGAGAATACAAGTAGTGATTCTCATCTCACTACACTGATGGACAGTGACTGTAATAGGGTTGGTGGGGGGGACCTGAAGAAGTGGGTAGTTTAATCATCACAACATTGCTCATGTAATTGTAGGTTAATGATACTAAAATAAAATAAATTGTAAAAAAAAACTAATGGATAAAATAACTAAAACTCTAAAGTAGCAAACAGATATAAGCAGTTCATGAAATAGGAATACAATGCATGGAGAATATAAAAATGTTTTGCTTCACTTAAAATGTACTGCAAATTAAAATTAAACTGAGAGAAAATTGAGACTCTTCCAGTTAGCAGTGGTGACTTGGATTATGACCAGCAATTAAAGTATTTGCTGGTAGGATTATAAATTAGTTGTAATTTTACACAAATTCAGCAAAATATATGTTGAGCTTAATTTTGGGGTGGAGTGTTAGCTGAGAGTTTCTTTAAAACCTAATAGTAACTCAGCCATTGTTGAAAATCATTCCAAAGTTGTTGAGTAGTGCCTAGGGATTATAGCTGTGTTTTTGTGTATGTCAATCTTGCAGCATTCATCAAGGTCCTAAATTCTGACTGTGCAGAACTATGATGGTAGACATAGACTGATGTGTGATATCCTAAGATGCCCCTGAAATAATTTTTAGCAAATAAATGTATAATGAAGGAATAAAGGAAATCCAGCAAAATGTATCAAGACCCTTAAATATATTTATTGAATTTGTTCCAATAACTCCATTTATGACATTCTATCCTACCGCAGCAGATTTATGCATGAAGATGTAATTTAGTGAGGACATTTGGAAGTCATCATACAAACTTTTATTAGGCTTTTGTATTAGGTTTAGGATAGTATCACGCAGTAGATGAGAGTATGGTATCTGGAGGTAGATAACATGGATTTGGGTCCCAGTTCTTCCATTTAGTGACTCTTTTGCCTTGGACAATTTATGTAACAACTTTGTGTTACAGTTTTCTCATCTGGAAACTGAACTGTTGGGGGGATAAATGTGTTAGTATATGTAAAATACTTAAAAGAGCACCTGCAACATAGGAAGTGTTCTATTAGTGATGTTATTTTCTTTGGCTATAATTTTTCTTGCTGGGCTCGTTCCTCTCATCCATTCTAAAATCGTGATTTTGAAACTTTATACTCAGCATATCACTGAAGAAATCAAGTTAGTGGTCCACAAAGGCAATTTTAAAGTTCAAATAGAGTATGCAAGAGAACGGAAGACCCTGAAGAAAGTACACAAACTATGAGTAACCCTTATTTAAAGTGAATCATTTTTTCTATTTGTGTGTGTGCATGTGCCCATGCCAGCTAGGTGGCAGTTCAGACACATGTCTTATATGACCTTGCAGATTGAGCTATGAACATAGAATGCACAATAAGATGGCCTGACAGCTTACTGGGGAGTGACCTTTGTTTACCTCTTCAGGCATGCGGATTTGCATGTCTGGTGTTCAGGACATGACTGGCTCTTCTCTAGCAGCAGAGCTATGGGGGGATATCCATGACTTTCCTTACTTTCAGCATTGTTTGCATTTACTCTCTCTCAGTAGGGTCTAAAGAGGGAAATTAGAAGAGACACATCCATCCCAGCCCCAACTGTTTTGACCAAAGAAGTGCAATTGACAGAGAGGATTTTCAAGAGTTATTTGGGCAGCAAGAACATAGGATCCTAAGAACAGGAGGTGGCCTTTCAGGCACAGAGAACATCATGAAAAAAAATGTCAGGAAATAGAAGATCAGATAGCAAGGGGGGTATTGAAGAAGTTCAACTGGGAAGAAGTGGGAAATGCAGATATTGACATTTTCATTTAACCAAGTTCCTTCTTACCCAAACCTTATAGTGATCTGTATAAACTTTACGGTATTCCAAGTTCATTATGAGAAAAAAAAAGGCTACTATAACTTGTTTCTTACTACACTCAAACTCATTCAGTCCCTTAGATGGCAGACACCATGTTGCTCATTTGACAAGAGTTTATGTGCCAAGCACCAATTGTCCATGTGCATCTCTCTTACCCACCAGCACCAGAGTTCCCAGCAAATAGCAAATATTCAAGTATATGTGAGAAAATCAATGATTGAACAAATTAATATATGAATGTGGTTTATATTGTAAAACCACTGTAACTGGTTTAAATACATTTATCTTGTCACTGGTGAAGGTACTAAATGAGCAAGAAAGCTAGAGAAAGATTTATATTGTGAAGAAAGTGCTAGACATGGATTAAAAAGCATGAATTCACATTCTTATTTCAACAGCATGTGTTTGAGTAAATAAGTCTTTCTGAGTCTTAGTTTTCTCTTCTGTAATTTGGAATATTCTGAGGATCAATGGATAACATAAGTAAAAAATGAAGTACAGAATTACACATAAAAATCCCTGATTCAATATTTCCTTCTTTCCTTCCTTTTTCACATTGATGCTCTGGCTACCTCTTATGGCCATTCTGAAAGATCTCTAACATTTTCCTTCCTCCCAGCCCAAGCATTATCTTGTCACCTCATCCTGCTACTTCTCCATTACCTTTCCCAATCCTTAACTATCATGTATACACAGACCACAGTTCTAAAAGGATCTCAATGATTTCTGAATTGAACATAAAAGGCATAACTACTTCTCATCTTTGAGATGGCATAATGTGCTGTGTGTTTATACAACTTAATGTTTCTTTACTATCTATGAAATGAGGAAAACCACTCACCAACGTGTAAAAGTTTCATATTCCCCTAAATGTGAGTTCTGGAGTACAACAGAATGCATTCATTCGATCTCTCAACCAGGGACCTTTAAGGAAGTGTCCAAATAATTTGCCACAAATACATAATTCCCAGGGTATTACAAATCCTGTTCCCATTCTCTTAAATGTTTTCAAAACAGTAACAAAAGACTCACACTACACTCTGCAGAACTCTGTGCTCCTTCTGAGTGGCCTGACCCAGCTACAACCTAATGAGTGCCGTCAGGCATTGTCTGGTTATCAGCAAGTGTGTAAGAGCTCTGCTTGATGACTTCACCACCCAGCACCCTTGGGAGCCATTACCTGCTCCTGAAACAGGTCCTGCCTTTCCTCAAGGAGAAACTATGATCCAGAGGAAATGGACCTGGAGACTCTCTTGCCAAACAATAGATGCAATAAACTAGGGGAATTTGTTAGTTTCCCCTTTCAGGCCCTAGTGAGGTGACTCATTAGAAATATGGAGGCTACTGCATACTATCAACAGAGAAACCTGGGAAACCCCCAGGGCCCTCCCCTTGCAGTTCCCGCTTTTCGTCCTTTGGTTGAAGTCCACAATTACCAGTGCTCTTCAATCCTCCAGTCTAGCCTCTATTTCAGGGTAGAGGAGGATGTTTCAGGATGACAGAGCATAAATCCAGTAGTGAAAGCAGCCAAAAGCAATATAGGGAGGCAGTGAAGTGTGGGAGTATATCGATTGCAGGGCCTGAAGACACCATTTACATATTTATTCATTCCAAAACATATACTTAGGTCTTACTTCTATCACAAAATATGTTATGTTCAGGTGCTGTGGGCTCACGTAAGGAAACTTAATCTCCAATGGAGGACACAAAGAAAGCACTGGCTGAGTACACTATGATGGGGGCAGTGACAGAGATATGCCTGTGAGATATGCACATTGCCGTGAGAGCCTGCAGAAGGGAAACATGAACTTGATTGTAGAAGTTGCCCTCTTCTAGATCCTGTGCTTTATACCAGCCTCCCTAGAGGAGGCTGTGCATGAGTGGAGTTTTGAAATCTGAGCTGTGGGGGACAAATAATGAGGTATTTAAGGACATAGAGTCAGGGCCATTATCTGATGAGATTTTTATTTTAGAAAGATATTAATTATAATAACAAGCAACACTTAAACAGTGCTTAGTAAATGGTAGAGATACTCTAAATGTTGAACAGATTTTATGTAATTTAATCCTCACAACAGCCCTAAAATTTCCTGGTAGCAATGTGACCAGTAAATTGGGGACAACCAGGCTTGAAACCCTTGCAGTAAGCCAAAGGAAATAGCATGATAGTTACAGTGCAAATGGGGAAGGAATGTGGTTGAGCACCTCAGGAAAGTAGAATCTACAGGACTTTGTGATGATTAGTGTGTGATGTGAGGGAAAGAAGTGGTGAGGATGAATTTGACGTGCATGGCTTGGTTGCCTGAATAGATGGAGTTAACATTCACCAGGTTTCAGTAAAAAGATAGCACAGCAAGTTTAGGGGTAGAAAACAGTGGATATAATTTGGGGGTGCTCACACTTCTCACAATAGCTATTAGTGCTGTGTTCTCAGAGATTTGGGTGGTGCCACCAAGACTGGCCTGGGGATGGCAGGCTGGCATAAAGCGCAGGATCTGGAATCAGGCCAGCCTGTGGGTTGAGGCCTGGTGCTATCCCTTGCATTTATTGGGCTTGGACAAGAAACTTAACTTCTCCAGTTTGCAAGAACCTTGTCTGAAAAATGGGACTGATAAGTAACTATTATAGAAAAGTAGCAAGAAGTTAAAACAAAATGCGCTACTAGAAGGGTTTGCAACATGTCACAAACATGTAAGTTACTATTAGAGCTCTGCAGAGTGAGGTTCAGGCAGGGTACAGTACTCAAGTCCCCAAGGACATACAGCTGTCAGCACAAGACAAAAAAATAGTTTTTTAGACTTTTGGTTCCATCTTATCTGAAATAGAAATTTGGTGGATCCCGTTCCTTTGCAGGAATCCAAATGTATTGTTTCTTCTTTCAGTGACGTTATTAGCATGAAGATTGGATTTCTGCATATGCTTTCATGCTGTCTCACTGATTCCTCCTGTGAAGAAAGGCATAGTTTGGCAAAACAGCTGCACAGGTCTGGCCAAGGAGACCACAACTGTTGAAAAAAGCTGAACTAAATTGCTTCCATAGAAATAAAATAGGAATTAGGTTCTTGGTGGCTTTGTTTCTCACCCTTCTTCAGAAAAAATTCATTTAGATGCTAGAATGATTCAGAACAAAGAACTTGGAAAACCAAAGTCCATTCCACAGAGGAGATTCCTATGGGCTGACATATGGTCATACCAGTGAAGCTTCCAAGTCAGCATTAGTCCGTAAGATTGTCATTAGATTCATCTTTTAAAATGTTGTCCTCTTGCAACAGTGACATTCCAGCATATTCAGAGAATTCTGTTTCACAGGAGATCAAGAACAAAGGGAGAAAGGATGGCAAGGTGGGAATTTAACTAGGCTAATAATGAGACCTGGGTTAATTCCAGCTATCACCATTATTGCTGTTTTGAAATGCTTGCAGTGATACATAGGAAACAGAATCAAATTGTAGAAATGGAGTAAGGGATATGATTATAAAACCTGTAAGACTCCCTAAAAATCTGTAGGATTTAGTGGCTGTTTCACTGTGTGGTATATAGAAGATAGAAAAAATATGCATTGGTGAAGGTCCCTTTCAGGTGCATGGCTTGGCTGCCTCAGTGGACAGAACTGACATTTACCTAGAAATGCTGAGCAAGCTTGGGGACCAAAAATGGTAGAAAAGGCAAAAACTATTTATAATACTAACATCCCTTTCATTCCAGGTGCTACACAAAGAACAGGGTCAACAAAGTTGTGTTTAATATGAAATCCATACCTTCAGGAAATTCAAATATACCGTAGGGTCACCTCAAACGCTGTGATACTGGCCTTCTTTCTTGCCTCCATCTCATCCAGCTCTTTCCCGCTTCAGGCTTCTGTACATGCTTCTACTTCTGCCTAAAAGGATCTCCCCAGTAACTCCCCTTACCTATCCAATCCTACTTAACCTTTCAGTTATAGTGGTATGGAAAAACCTTAAAAACCTGGACTGGATCAGCTGACAGAAGAACCAAGTGGCCCTCGGAGGTCTTGGAGTGTTGAGGCTTTATTTCCCACCGGCGGGATGAGAGGGGAGTAATTTCCCAAGGTCTGAGCCCTGAACAAAAGGGAGCAATACGTATCTTTCTGCTTTGTATCTGCAACATTTCTACATCCACAGCAAGCAAGGGGAAGTAAGTTTAGGGAGTGAGTGCCTGGCAGAGCAGAATATGAAGGGGAGGGGGAAACGGGAATTTCTGCTGTCTTTGCTAAGAAGAAAAGCAGAAGGGAGCCACCTGGACTAGATTGCTGGCCTTGTAAACATTTCCCTTTCAATAAGTTACATGTAAATTTCCTAGGGAAGACAACTCCACAACATTTACTCTAAATTAGATTTACTTTACTATTCTTTACCTTAGCTCCTGCATATACTTTTCCTTCAGAGAACAGACTTTCACTTGCATTAAATTACTTTTCCCTGAGTTTATCTCTTTACTCGGACTTTATCAAGCTAGACAATAAGTCTATGAGGACAAAGACCACACATATCTTTTCATCATCTATTTCCAGTAGCTAAAATAGTATCTGGTAGATATTAAGTAATGAATAACTATTTGTTAAAATAATAGGAGATATAATAAAAATATGTCCTGAGTGCTGTGAGAATACAAAGAGGGCAGGCCTGATACCATCTGAAGCAGCCATACAAGAGGGAAAAAAAGACCCCTTCCAAGACAGTTTCCTCATTTTATGGAAGTGGTTCTCAGTCAGTCAGGCTGCCTCAGCAGGCCTCAGGCTAAATGGCCACACATGCAAGCATCTGCCACTAATGAGGCAAACTATTCCAGGCAGATTTCATTCAGGCATGGAAGGCAGATTGGAAGCTCAATTTCAGCAACCAATAGGAAAGGTTATTTAAGTGGGGCATTATGCACTGATTACTCGTACTCAATTCCAATCAGACCTATTTTATTGCTTTTGTTAGAAAGCATATTGTTCTGTACCTTCCCCTGAGGTTAGTGCTAAAGCCTATTCACAGCACCCTTATCTCTAAGAGATAGAGTGCATATAGAGAGAACAGCCTTCTACTGTAATGTTTACTAAGTTTTCCATATCACATAGGGGCAAGTGGCATGCAAGGGAAAAGCAGCATAGTGTTCTATAAGTCAGCCATCCGCAGTGCATTGTGGAGCCTTTCCCTAGCATTGTCTGGCAGAAAGTTAGCCTGCAGCTTTTTCTGACACTTTACTAGAAGGCATCTTCAGGGCATTTCTGCTTCACAGAGGTGAGTAGGCTGCAGTGTGCATCTTCTTCTAGGACCCTGAGGAAACAGGGCCCTTAACGAGGATTCCAAACCTCTTAATGAAGGACCCACAATGAGAGTGTTTATTCACTGTGTTTGAATGACCCACTCTTAGGCATATAGCTTGCCAATGGGTTTCAGCCCCATACACGTTCACCATGGATTCAATGTGACCAAAGAAATAACAGTAGAACATTCTTGGTGCAATAGGGTTTATTACCCAGCTTGTTCTCTTAGAAGTAGGTTTATCACTAGCATCCCTGCCTCCACACAGAGCACTGGTCTGAACTCTATTGTGCAATTAAAGCTTATTGTCTATGGGTATGGAAGCAGTAGCCTAGCAACAGGCCAGTTACATAGTCAATTGGTTTAAGTTCAGTGAGGATCTTGGCCATAGGAACCCGAACTTCGCCACACTCCACCCCTCCAGTAGCCTTTTTTTAATTAAGGTATTATTGATATACACTCTTATGAAGGATTTACATGGAAAAACAATGTGGTTACTACATTTACCCATATTATCAAGTCCCCACCCATACCCCATGCAGTCACTGTCCTTCAGTGTAGTAAGATGCCACAAATTCATTATTTGCCTTCTCTGTGCTACAGTGTTTTCCCCGTGATCCCCACACCATGTGTACTAAACATAATACACATTAATCCCCCGTTATCCCTCCCTCCCCACCTTCCCTCCCACACCCCTCCCCTTCAGTAACCACTAGTTCCTTCTTGGAGTCTATGAGTCTGCTGCTATTTTGTTCCTTCAGTTTTGCTTGGTTGTTAAACTCCACAAATAAGGGGAATCATTTGGCACTTATCTTTCTCCGCCTGCCTTATTTCACTAAGCATAATATCCTTCAGCTCCCTCCATGTTGTTGCAAATGGTAGGATTTGTTTCTCTATTATGCTGAATAGTATTCCATTGGGTATATGCACCACATCTTTATCCATTCATCTACTGATGGACACTTAGGTTGCTTCCTTATCTTGACTATTGTAAAAAGTGCTGCAATAAACATAGGGGTGCATATGTCTTTTTGAATTTGAGAACTTGTATTCTTTGGGTAAATTCCAAGGAATGAAATTCCTGGGTCAAATGGTATTTACATTTTTAGTTTTTTGAGGAACCTCCATATTGCTTTCCACAATGGTTGAACTAGCTTACATTCCCACCAGCATATAGGAGGGTTCCCCTTTCTCTGCATCCTCCCCAGCATTTGTTGTTCTTAGATTTTGATGCTAGCCATCTTTACTGGTGTCAAGTGATATCTCATTGTGGTTTTAATTTGCATTTCACAGATGAATAGTGATTTGGAGCATCTTTTCATGCGTCTGTTGGCCATCTGACTTTTTTTGTTTTCCAGAGAACTGTCTCTTCATATCCTCTGCCCATTTTTTAATTGGGTTATTTGCTTTTTGGGTGTTGAGGTGTGTAAGTTCTTTATATATTTTGGATGTTAACCCCTTGTCAGATATGTCATTTACAAGTATATTCTCCCATACTGTAGGGTGCATTTTTGTTCGGTTGATGGTGTCCTCTGTTGTACAGAAATATTTTAGTTTGATGTAGTCCATGAGTTCATTTTGTTTTTTTTTCCCTTCCTCAAGGAGAAGTGTTCAGGAAGAAGTTGCTCATGTTTATATTCAGGAGATTTTTGTCTATGCTGTCTTCTAAGAGTTTTATGATTTCATGACTTACATTAAGGTCTTTGATTCATTTTGAGGTTACTTTTGTGTATGGGGTTAAAAAATAATCCAATTTCATTCTGTTGCATGTAGCTGTACAGATTTGCGAACACCAGCTTTTGAAGAGGCTGTCATTTTCCCATTGAATGTCCATGGCTACTTTATCATATATTAATTGACCATATATGGCTGGGTTTATATAAGGGTTCTCTAGTCTGTTCCATTGGTCTATGGGTCTGTTCTTGTGCCAGTACCAAATTGTCTTGATTACTGTGGCTTTGTAATAGAGCTTGAAGTTGGGGAACATAATCTCCCCAGCTTTATTTTTCCTCCTCAGGATTGCTTTGGCTATTCAGTCTTTTGTGGTTCCATATGAACTTTGGAATGATTTTCTCTAGTCATTGAAGAATGCTGTTGGTATTTTGATAGGAATTGCATTGAATCTGTAGATTGATTTAGGTAGGATGGCGATTTTGACAATATTAATTCTTCGTATCCATGAGAACAGAATGTGTTTTCATTTATTCAGATCTTCTTTAATTTCTCTCATGAGTGTCTTCTAGTTTTCAGAGTATAGGTCTTTCACTTCCTTGATTAGGTTTATTCCTAGGTATTGTATTCTTTTTAATGCAGCTGTGAATGGAATTGTTTTCCTGATTTCTCTCTCTGCTAGTTCATGGTTAGTGTATAGGAATGTCACGGATTTCTGTGTATTAATTTTGTATCCCTTAACTTTGCTGAATTCAGATATTAGACCTAGAAGTTTTGGAGTGGATTCTTTAGGGCTTTTTATGTACAATGTACAATGTACAGGAAAAATTTGAGTTCCTCCTTTCCAATCTGGATGCCTTTTATTTCTTTGTGTTGTCTGACTGCTGTGGCTAGGACCTCCCACACTATGTTGAATAGAACTGGGGAGAGTGGGCGTCCTTGTCTTATTCCCAATGTTGAGGAAAAGCTTTCAGCTTTTCTCTGTTAAGTATAATGTTGGCTGTGCATTTGTCATGTATGGCTTTGATTATGTTGAGGTACTTGCCCTCTATACCCATTTTCTTGAGAGAGAGTTTTTATCATGTATAGATGTTGAATTTTGTCAAATGCTTTTCAGCATCTATGGAGATGATCATGTGGTTTTTGTTCTTTTTGTTGATGTGGTGGATGATGTTGATGGATTTTCGAATGTTGCACCATCCTTGCATCCCTGGGATGCATCCCACTTGATCATGGTGTATGATCCTCTTGATGTATTTTTGAATTCGGTTTGCTAATATTTTATTGAGTATTTTTGCATCTATGTTCATCAGAGATATTGGTCTGTAATTTTCTTTTGTGTGGTGTCGTTGCCTGATTTTGGTATTAGAGTGATGCTGGCCTCATAGAATGAGCTTGGAAGTATTCTTTCTTCTTCTACTCATTGGAAACTTTAAGGAGGATGGGTTTTACGTCTGCACTAAATTTTTGATAAAATTCAGTGGTGAAGCCATCTGGTTCAGGGGTTTTGTTCTTAGGTAGGTTTTTGATTACCAGTTAAATTTCATTGCTGGTAATCGGTCTATTCATACTTTATGTTTATTTCTATGTCAGCCATGGAAGCTTGTATTTTTCTAGAAAGTTGTACATTTCTTCCAGGTTATCTAGTTTGTTAGCATATAATTTTTCATAGTATTCACCAGTAATTCTTTGTATTTCCGTTGTATCTGTGCTGATTTTTCTTTTCTCATTTCTGATTCTGTTTATGTGAGTATACTCTCTTTTTTTCTTGATAAGTCTGGCTAGGGGTTTATCTATTTTGTTTAGTTTCTCAAAGAACCAACTCCTTCTTTCATTGATTCTTTCTATTCTTTTATTCTTCTCGATTTTATTTATTTCTTCTCTAATCTTTATAACATCCCTCCTTCTACTGACTTTTGGCATCATTTGTTTTTCTTTTTCTAGTTTCATTAACTGTGAGTTTAGACTGTTCATATGGGATTGTTCTTCTTTCCTGAGGTGGGCCAGTACTGTAATATACTTTCCTTTTACCATAGCCTTGGCTGCATCCCACAGATTTTGTAGTGTCAAAATATCATTGTCATTTGTCTCCATATATTGATTGTTCTCTGTTTTTATTTGGTTATTTATTCATCCATTGGTTATTTAGGAACATGTTGTGAAGCCTCCATGTGTTTGTGGGATTTTTCATTTTTTTGTGTGTAATTTATTTCTACTTTCATACCTTTGTGGTCCGAGAAACTGGTTGGTACAAATTCAATCTTTTTCAGTTTACCAAAGCTCTTTTTGTGTCCTAGTATATGATCTATTCTTGAAAATGTTCCATGTGCACTTGAGAAGAATGTGTATTCTGCTGCTTTTGGGTGTATAGTTCTGTAGATGTCTGTTAGGTCCATCTGTTCTAATGTGTTTTTCAGTGCCTCTGTCGCCTTACTTATTTTCTGACTGGTTGATCTGTCCTTCAGAGTGAGTGGCGTGTTGAAGTCTCATAGAATGAATGCATTGCATTATATTTCACCTTTTAATTTTGTTAGTATTTGTTTCACATATGTAGGTGCTCCTGTTTTGGGCACATGGAGATTTATAATTGTTATATCTTGTTGGAATCACCCTTTTATCTTTATGTAATGTCCTTCTTTGTCTCTTGTGACCTTCTTTGTTTTGAAGTCTATTTTGTCTGACACAAGTACTGCAACTTCTGCTTTTTTCTCCCTATTAGTTGCATGAAATATCTTTCTCCATTCCATCCCTTTTAGCCTGTGTATGTCTTTGGGTTTAAAGTGAGTCTCTTGTTAGCAGCATATAGATGGTTCTTACTTTTTATCTATTCAGTGACTCTATGTCTTTTGATTGGTGCATTCAGACCATTTACATTTAGTGTGATTATCAATAGGTATGTACTTATTGGCATTGCTGGCTTCAGATTCATGGTTACCAAAGGTTCAGGTTTACCTTCTTTACTAAGATTCTAACTTAACTCACATAACATCTTATTATAAACACAATCTAAAGTTTCTTCCTTTTTCTCCTCCTTTTTCTTCCTGCTCCATTCTTTATATCTTAGTTATCATATTCTGTACTCTTTTTCTATCCCTTGATTGAATTTTTGGATAGTTAATTTAATTTTGCATTTGCTTAGTAATTAGCTGTTCTACTTTATTTACAGTCGTTTTATTACAGCTGGTGACAGCTACTAAACCTTAGGAACACTTCCATCTATAGCAGTCCCTCCAAAATACACTGTAGAGATGGTTGTGGGAGGCAAATTCTCTCAGCTTTTGCTTATCTGGAAATTGTTTAATCTCTCCCTCAAATTTAAATGATAATCTTGCCAGATAAAGTAATCTTGATTCGAGGCCCTTCTGTTTCATTGCATTAAATACATCATGCCACTCCCTTCTGGCCTGTAAGATTTCTGCTGAGAAGTCTGATGATAGCCTGATGGGCTTTCCTTTGTATGTGATCTTATTTCTCTCTCTGGTTGCTTTTAATAGTTGGTCCTTATCCTTGATCTTTGCCGTTTTAATTACTATATGTCTCATTGTTGTCTTCCTTGGGTCACTTGTGTTGGGAGATCTGTGCATGTCCATGACTGGAGAGACTCTACATCCCCAGATTGGGGAAGTTTTTAGCAATTACCTCCTCAAAGACATTTTCTATTCCCTTTTCTCTATTCTTCTTCTTCTGGTACCCCTATAATTTGAATATTGTACTGTTTGGATTGGTCACAAAGTTCTCTCAATATTCTTTCATTCTTAGAGATCCTTTTTTCTCTCTGTGCCTCAGCTTCTTTGTATTCCTCTTCTCTAGTTTCTATTTCATTTATCGTCTCCTCCACCATATCTTACCTGCTTTTAATACCCTCCATTGTGCTCTTCAACAATTGGATCGCTGACCGGAGTTCATTTCTGAGTTCTTGGATATCTTTCCGTACTTCCATAAGCATGTTGATGACTTTTAGTTTGAAATCACCTTTCAGGAAGACTCATGAGGTTGATGTCATTTAAATATTTCTCAGGTGTTGTATTAATAATTTTACTTGGAACCAGGTTCCTTGGCATATCATATTTGTATATGGCGCCCTCTTGTGCCCAGAAGCTCTACTTTCTGGAGTTTCTCAGCCCCTGAAGCAATGTCGGGGGTCACAGGGGAGTGGTATTGGTGCCTTGGGGAGGAAATAGCTGTTTCCTGCATCCTGGCTGCTATGCCTGACTCCACCGCCTGAACCAGTGTGCCAAGCACACAGGCATAAGCCTCTATTCTTTGATTTTGTAGTTGCTGTAGACAGATATTCCCTCTGGCTGGCCTAATGCAATGGTAGGTTTTGCCAGTTTGCAAGCCTTGTGGGGCTGGCCAGCAGAAAGACGCAGTAGGAGCATATCATTGAGGGTTTCCTGGAGCTCTGAAGCCAGCCAGTGAACTGGAGCATCCAAAGAACATGAAAACTCCCAACCTCCTTGGCACAGTGCACCAGGACAATTTTGTCTACCTGTCCTTCCTCTGAGCAGTAAGCTCTGTTAAATCCTTGCCCCTTTAGCACCCCTCTTGCTAAGATCTTCTTTGTTAGGGAGTCTTTCAGACTGCCCACCTTTCTTTTGTCCCAGAGCAGCCAGATATGGATCCCTGCTTTCCATAAGTGGCTGGAATCTCAGTCTCTCCAGGAATTCTGCCTGTCTTAGCTTTCCAGACCATAATCATGAGAGTACCCTGCAAACACGATGAAATGTAGGTTTGTGCTCCCAGAGTAGATATCCGGAGTTAGGTAATCGGCAGTCTCAGGCCTCCACTCCCTCACCGTGAAAGTTGTCCAGAAAAAAACTGCAAGGGCTTCGCAGAATGTGAACCTCGGTGAAAATACAGCTGTGTGAAGGCAACAGCACCTCTTGAAACCGCCCTGACACAGCAGCGAGGGCATCGCACAAGGTGAACCTCATTGGAAATGCAGCTACCTGTGTGTAGGCATCTTTGCCTCCTGAAGGCCTTACAGACACACCTGTGAGGTCATTGCACAAGGTGAAACTTGTGGGAAATGCAGATGTGGAAAGGCAGTGGCACCTTCCAAAGCCTGTGCTGACACAGTTGCAAGGGCTTCCCACAAAGTGGGTATCGTTAGAAATGCAGCTGTGCGAAAACAGCTGTGCATCCAGAAGTCAATGCTGACAGAGCTGTGAGGGCTTCGCACAAGGTGAACCTCGTTGGAAATGCAGGTGTGTGAAGGCACCTGCGCCTCCATAAGGCCATCCTGACACAGCTGTGAGTGCTTTGCACATGGTGGATCTTGTTGGAAATGCAGCTGTGAAGGCAGCTGTCCATCCCAAAGTCTGTCCTGACACAGCTGCTAGTGCTTCCTATAAGGTGGGTCTCATTAGAAATGCAGCTGTGCGAAGGCAGCTAAGCATCCCAAAGGCCGTCCTGACACAGCTGCGAGGGCCTGGCATGAGGCAGATCTCGTTAGAAATACAGCTATGCAAAATTGACTGCACCTCTCAAAGGCTGCCCTGCTACAGCTGCAAGGGCTTCGCAAAGGTGAACATCGTTGGAAATGCAGCTAGCTGTGTGAAGGCAGCTGTGCTTCCCAAAGGCCAGCCAGACCCAGCTGCGAGGGATTCACACAAGCTGAAACTCATTGGAAATGCAGCTGTACGAAAGGCAGCTGCACCTCACGAAGGCCGTCCTGACAGAGCTGCAAGGGCTTCACACAAGGTGGATCTTGTTAGAAATGCTTCTGTGTGAAGGCAGCCTTGCTTCCCAAAGTCCTTCCTGATGAGCTGCAAGGGCTTCCACAAGGTGATTCTTATTGGAAATCCAGTTGGTGAAGGCAGCTGTGCCTCCTGAAAGCCACCCTGACACAGCTTGGAGGGCTTTGCAAAAGGTGGATCTTGTTGGAAATGCTGCTGTGTGAAGGCAGCTGTGTCTCCAAAAGGCCGTCCTGACACAGCTGTGAGGGCTTGGCACGAGGTGCATCTCGTTAGAAATGCAGCCGTGCAAAGGCAACTGCACCTCTCAAAGGCCGCCCTGATGCAGCTGCGAGAGCTTCAAACAAGTGGATCTCTTTCGAAATCCAGCTATGAAAAGGCAGCTGTGCCTCCTGAAAGCTGTTATGACACAGCTGCGAGGGCTTCACACAAGGTGGATCTCTTTGGAAATGTAGCTGTGTGAAAGAAGCTGTACCTCGCGAATGCCATTCTGACACATCTGTGAGGGCTCTGCGCAATGAGGATCTCTTTAGAAATGCAGCTGTGAAGGCATTTGTGCCTCCCAAAGGCCATCCTGACACAGCTGCTAGGACTTCGCCCAAGGTGAACCTCGTTGAAAATGCAGCTCTGCAAAAGCAGCTGCGCCTCCCATAGGATGTCCTGACACATCTGCGAGGGCTTCTAACAGGGTGCATCTCGTTAGAAATGCATTTGTGTGAAGGTAGCTGTGCCTCCCGAAGACCGTCCTGACACATCTGTGAGTGCTTCCCCAAGGTGAATCTCGTTGGAAATGCAGCTGTGCAAAGGCAACTGTTGCCCGAAGGCCATCCTGACACAGCTGCAAGGGTATCACACAAGGTGGGTGTCATTAGAAACGCTGCCGTGTGAAGACAGCTGTGGCTCCCAATGTTCGTCCGGAAACATCTGCAAGGGCTTCACACAAGGTGTATCTCATTAAAATTCCAGCTGTGCGAAGGCAGCTGTGCCTCTTGAAGGCCATCCTGACACAGCTGAAAGGGCTCCACACAAGGTGGATCTCATTGGAAATGCATCTGTGTGAAGGCAGGAGTGCCTCTGCAAGGCTGTCCTGAAATAGCCGCAAAGACTTCTCAATGGTGAACCACGTTGGGAATGAAGGTAGCTGTGCGAATGCCACTGTGCCTTGAGAAGACCATTCTGACACATCTGTGAAGGCTTCGCACAAGGTGAAACTTGTTGGAAATGCAGCTGTGCAAAAGCAGCTGCACCTTCTGAAGCCTGTCCTGACACGTTTGTGAGGGCTCTGCAAAAGGTGGATCTCTTTAGGAACGGCACTCTGCGAAGGCAGCTGCACCTCCCGAAGGCCGTCCTGACACAGCTGTGAGGGCTCCGCACAAAGTGGATCTTGATTGAAATGCAGCTTGTGAAGGCAGCTGTTCCTCCTGAAGGCTGTCCTGACACAGCTGCAGGGGCTTCGCAGAAGATGAACCTCATTGTAAATTCAGCTCTGTGAAGGAAGCTGTGCTTCCTGAAGGGGGTTCCAACACATCAGAGAGGGTTTCACATAAGGTGTATCTCATTATAAATGCAGCTGTGTGAAGGCAGCTGCACCTAACGAAGACCGTCCGGACACAGCTCTGAGGGCTTCGCACAAGGTGAACTGCGTTGAAAATGCAGCTCTATGAAAGAAGCTGTGCCTACCAAAGGTTGTTCTGACACATCTGCGAGGGCTTCATACAAGATAGATATCATTAAAAATACAGCTGTGCGAAGGAAACTATGCCTCTCAAAGGTCGCCCAGACGAAGTTGCGAAAGATTCACACAAGTGAATGTCTTTTGAAATCAAGCTGTTAGAAGGCATCTGAGACACCTGAAGGCCGTCCTGATACAAGTGCGATTGCTTTACACAAAGGGAACCTCGTTGGAAATGCAGCTCTGTGAAGATGTGCCTTGCGAAGGCCGTTCTGACATATCTGCGAGGCTTTGCTCAAGGTGGATCTCATTAGAAATGCAGCTGAGTGAAGGCAGGTAGGCCTCCAGAAGGCCATCCTGACACAGCTGCAAGGGCTTGGTACAAGGTCGATCTCGTTATATATGCAGCTGTTCAAAGGTAGCTGCACCTCACGAAGACTGTCCCGACACAGCTGCGCTGGCTTCAGTCAAGGAGTATCTTGTTGAAATTGCAGCTGTTAAGACAGCTGTGCCTCCCAAAGGCTGTCCTGATACAGGAGGGAAGTCTTCACCAAGTGGATGTCTTTCAAAATACAGCTGTGTGAAGACAGCTGTGCATCTTGAAGGCCCTCCTGACACATCTGAGAGGGCTTTGCACAAGGTGTATCTCATTAGATGTGCAGCTGTGTGAAGGCAGCTAAGCCTCCTGTAAGTTGACCTGACACAACTGCAAGGGCTTGGTACAAGGTGGATCTCGTTATAAATGCATATGTGCGAAGGCAGCTGCGCCTAAGGAACACCGACAAGACACTGCTGCGATGGCCTCGCACAAGGTGAACCTCATTGGAACTGCATCTCTGTGAAGGAAGCTGTACCTCCCGAAAGCCATTCTGACACATCTGCAAGGGCTTTGCACAAGGTGGATCTCGTGAAAAATGCAGCTATGCAAAGGACACTACACCTATGGAAAGTCCCCCTGACGCAGCAGCGAATGTTTCGCACAAGTGGATGCCTTTTGAAATCAAGCTGTGAGAAAGCAGCTGTGCCTCCCTAAGGATGTTCTGACACATCTCCGAGGGCTTCGCACAAGGTGGATCTCATTGGAAATGCCACTGTGCAAAGACAACTGCACCACATAAAACCGACCAGACACAGCTGCAAGAGCTTCGCATAAGGTGAACCTTGTTGGAAATGCAGCACTGTGAAGGAAGCTGTGCCTCCCAAAGGCCGTCCTGACACAGTTGTGTAGGCGTCGCACAAGGTGAATCTTGGTGAAAATCCAGCTTTGCCTCCCGAACGCCATCCTGACACACTTGTGAGGGCTTTGCACTATGTGGATCTTGTTGGAAATGCAGCTGTAAAGGCAGCTGTGCTTCTCAAAGCAGCATAGACATGCAGACAGTCTAAGTGTCCATTAATAGATGAATGCATCCTCATGATGTGGCACATATACACTGTGGAATATTACTCACCCATAAATGGAATGAAATCTTGCCATTTGTGACAATGTGGACAGACATAGATATTATGCTAAGTGAACTAAGCTAGGCAGAAAAGACAAATAACATGAATTCATTTTTGTGTGGAATCCAAGAAAAAGAAGAAATTAACAGACTCATAAACAGAGAACAAACTGGTGATTGCCATAGGCGAGGGGAAAAGTGGGATGGGCATAGTCAGTTCTGGAATAAAGAAATACACACTTGTAATTATAATATAAATTAGTCATGGGATGAAATGAACAGCATTGCAAAAATAATCAATATTATTGCAATACCTTTATATGTTGACAAGTGTAACTATAGGCTCCATGATGAGCATTTAGAAATTCAAATAATTTTCAAACCACTGTATTGTACATCTGAAATAAATATAATGTTTTTTTTTCTTTGTTCTTATACTCCACATATAAGTGAAATCATTTGATACTTGTCATTTTCCGCCTGGCTTATTTCACTGAGCATAATACCCTCTAGCTCCATCCATGTTGTTGCAAATGGTAGAATTTGTTTTCTTCTTATGGCTGAATAATATTCCATTGTGTACATGTACCAGATCTTCTTAATCTACTGATGGACACTTAGGTTGCTTCCATTTCTTGGCTACAGTAAATAGTGCTGCAATAAACATAGGGGTGCATCTGTCTTTTTGAAACTGGGCGGCTGCATTCTTAGGGTAATTCCTAGGAGTAGGATTCCTGGGTCAAATGGTTTTTCTATTTTGAGATTTCTGAGGAAACTCCATACTGCTTTCCACAATGGTTAAACTAATTTTCATTCCCACAAGAAGTGTAGGAGGGTTCCCTTTTCTCCACATCCTTGCCAACATTTGTTGTTTGTGTTTTGGATGTTGGCCATCCTCACTGGTGTGAGGTGATATCTCATTGTGGTTTTAATCTGTATTTCTCTGATGATTAGCGATGTGGAGCATCTTATCATGTGCCTGTTGGCCATCTGAATTTCTTCTTTAGAGAAGTGTCTATTCATGACCTCTTCCCATTTCTTAATTGGATTATTTGCTTTTTGTTTGTTAAGGTGTGTGAGTTATTTATATATTTTGGATGTCAACCCTTTATCAAATACGTCATTTATGAATATATTTTCCCATACTGTAGGATGATTTTTTGTTCTACTGATGGTGTCCTTTGCTGTACAGAAGCTTTTAACCTTGATATAGTCCCACTTGTTCATTTTTGCTTTTATTTCCCTTGCCTGGGGAGATATGTTCATGAAAAAGTCCCGCATGTTTATGTCCAAGAGATTTTTGCCTATGTTTTTTCTGAGTTTTATGGTTTCATGATCCCACTTGATCATGGTGTATGATCCTCTTGATGAATTTTTGAATTTGGTTTGCTAATATTTTGTTGAGTATTTTTGCATCTTTGTTCATCAGGTATATTGGTCTGTAATTTTCTTTTTTGGCGAGGTCTTTGCCAGGTTTTGGTATTAGAGTGATGCTGGCTTCATAGAAAGAATTTAGAAGTATTCCCTCATCTTCTGTTTTTTGGAAATCTTTAAGGAGAATGGGTGTTATTTCTTCTCTATATGTCTGGTTGAATTCATAAGTGAATCCATCAGGTCAGGGGGTTTGTTCTTGGGTAGTTTTTTGATTACGGATTCAATTTTGTTGCTGGTGATTGGTCTGTTTAGTTTTTATGTTTCTTGCTTGGTCAGTCTTGGAAGGTTGTATTTTTCCAAGAAGTTGTCCATTTGTTCTATGTTTTGCAGCTCATTTGCATATAGATGCTAATAATATTCGTTTATAATTCTTTGTATTTCTGTGGGATCCATTGTTATTTTTACTTTCTCATTTCTGATTCTGTTTACGTGAGTAGATTCTCTTTTACTCTTAATGAGTCTGGCTACGGTTTATCTATTTTGTATATTTTTTCAAAGAACCAGCTCTTGGTTTCATTGATTTTTTTCTATTGTTTTATTCTTCTCAATTTTATTTATTTCTTCTCTGATCTTTATTATGTCCCTCTTTCTGGTGACTTTGGGCCTCATTTGTTCTTCTTTTTCCAATTTCAGTAATTATGTCTTTACACTGTTCATTTGGGAATGTTCTTCCTTCTTTAAATAGGTCTGGATTGCAATATACTTTCCTCTTAGCACTGCTTTTGCTGCGTCCAAGAGATGTTGTGGCTTTGTGTTGTTGTTTTCATTAGTATCCATATAGTCTTTGATTTCTACTTTGATTTGGTCATTAACCCATTGATTAATTAGGAGAATGTTGTTAATTATCCATGTATTAGTGAGCCTTTTTGATTTATTTCTGAAATTTATTTCTAGTTTTATACCTTTGTAATCTGAGAAGTTGGTTGGTAGGATTTCAATATTTTTGAATTTACTGAGGTTCTTTTTGTGGTCTAGTATGTGGTCTATTCTGGAAAAAGTTCCATGTGCATTTCAGAATATTGTATATCCTGCTGCTTTTGGGTGCAGAGTTCTGTAGGTATCTGTTAGGTCCATCTGTTCTAGTGTGTTGTTCAGTGCCTCTGTGTCTTTACTTATTCTCTGTCTGGTTGATCTGTCCTTTGGAGTGAGTGTTGTGTTGAAGTCTCCTAAAATGAATGCATTTCTGTCTATTTCCTCCTTCAATTCTGTTAGTATTTGTTTCACATATGCTGGCGCTCCTGTGTTGGATGCATATATATTTATAATAGTTATATCTTCTTGTTGGACTGACCCCTTTATCGTTATGTAATGTCATTCTTTATCTCTTGCTACTTTCTTCATTTTGAAGTCTATTTTGTCTGATACAAGTTCTGTAACACCTGCTTTTTTCTCTTTGTTATTTGCATGAAATATCTTTCTCCATCCCTTCACTTTTTGTCTGTGTATATCTTTGGGTTTGAGGTGAGTCTCTTGTAAGCAGCATATAGATGGGTCTTGCTTTTTTATCCACTCTGTTACTCTGTGTCTTTTGATTGGTGCATTCAGTCCATTTACATTAGGGTGATTATTGATAGATATATACTTATTGCCATTGCTGGATTTAGATTCATGGTTACCAAAAGTTCAAGGGTTGCTTCTTTACTATCTAAGAATCTAACTTAACTTTCTTGTTAAGTTATTGTGAACACCGTCTGATGTTTCTTTCTCTCCATTCCTATTCTTTCCTCCATTCTTTATATATTAGTTGTGTTATTCTTTGCCTTTAGTTATTATTTGGATGGTCTGCTTTCTTTGCTATGATTTCATTTTCTCTGGTGACATCTTTTTAGCCTTAGGGGTACTTCCCTCCAGAGCCGTCTGTTTAAGATATCGTGTAGTGGTGGTTTAAAAGAGGAAATTCTCTCAAGTTTCGTTTGTCTGGAAATTTTTTAATCCCTTCTTCATATTTAAATAATAATCGTGCTGGATACAATATTCTTGGTTTGAGCCCCTTCTGTTTCATTACATTAAATATATCATGCCATTCTCTTACAGCCTGTAAGATTTCTGTTGAGAAGTCTGATGATAGTCTGTTGGTTTTCCTTTGTAGGTGATCTTTTTTCTCTCTCTAGCTGCCTTTAATACTCTGTTTTTATCTTTGATGTTTGCCATCTTAATTATTATGTGTCTTGGTGTTGTCTTCCTTGGGTCCCTTGTTTTGGGAGATCTGTTGGCTTCCGTGGACTGCGAGAGTATTTCCTTCCCCAGCGTCGGAAAATTTTCAGCAATTATTTCTTCAAAGACACTTTCTATCCCTTTTTTCTCTCTCTTCTTCCTCTGATACTCCTATTATGCGAATATTGTTCCGTTTGGATTGGTCTCACAGTTCTCTTAATATTCTTTCATACCTAGAAATCCTTTTATCTCTCTCTGCCTCAGCTTCTCTGTATTCCTGTTCTCTGTTTTCTATTCCATTAACAGTCTTTTGCACCTCATCGAGTCTGCTGTTAAGCCCATCAATGACTTGTCTGTTTTCTGCATAGTCTTTCCTCACTTCCTCCCTCAGCTCTTGCACATTTCTCTGTAGATCCGTCAGCATGGTTATGACTTTTATTCTGAATTCTTTTTCAGGTAAACTGTGCATGTCCATCCCTTCAGGTTCCCTCTCTTGGGTTGTCTGGGTCAGAAGCTTTGTCTGTACCTTATTCCTCTGTTTTTTCATTGCTATAGAATTGGTTGCTGGTAGTTGCTACGTATGTCAGCTGGGCTCTTTATGACAACCTCGAGGTGTGCCAAGTCCTCTCAGGTGTAGCTGCATGCTGTGCACTTTCCTGTGTATTCTGGTCTCTCTTTTAGGAATAGTTGTATTTGCTGTGTTTTCATGGATAAATATAATGTTGGGAGGAGATTTCTCACCGCCCTGTTCACATCACCATCTTCCTGGAATTCCTTTCACTTTATCTCTAAATAAAAGCCTGTACCTTGCTCTCCTACCTTGAGTGTTTGTGAAGCTCATTCTTCAGCATCATGAACAAGAATTCAGGCATCATCTTTGGGAGCTCATCTGGGATCGCTTCAGAGGTGAGTATCAGATTCCAAGCCTGCCTGTTCTTTCACTGTCCTTATAGAAGGAAGCTGTCTATGGCTCACAACATTGGGCGCTTGTCAGCCACTTAAATGGAACTAGCCTGGCTGCCGATCTCAAAGTCTCAAGCAACAGGTTCCCCTGCGTCTCCCTCAGTGGATCCCCCGTCTCCCTTGGGAGCTGGGAATGTCACCTGAGTGGCGGACAGGATTCACCTTCACAGGCATCTCCTTGGATGCGAGGGACTGAGGAAGGCCGTGGGCAACTGCTAGAGTCTAGGCTGAGGCTCCACTTCAGCGGCTTCTCAAAGGTCCACGTATCTGGAATCAGACCCTGACAGCCCGACTGTGTATCCATGAGGAGTGTCTCTCTTTTTCTCTCTCTGACTTCCAGCCTGCTTCTCCAGGCCATCCTGGCCTCTGAGTGAGGAAGGGGGCATTTCTACGTCTCTTCTAACTTCACCAATTTCACAAGAACTCTAAGCTCACCACTGCAAGGTAGGAGATCCATGCCTCGCCCTTATTCCTTTCTTAATACTGTACCTTTTTTTCTCATCAAAATGTGTCTGGGCACTCATTAGCCACTTAAAAGACCATTAGCGTCAGCTACCAATCTTAAGTCTTGGGTGAAAGGTTTCCTGGTGTCTGCCGCTCCTTGATCCCCTGCCTCCCGATGGACAGGAATGTCAGGGAGTGGCCGAGCCGATTTCCTACTTTCCTATCCTAATCTGTGGACTCCGAGGGCAGACCAGATTAGTAAACAGTGTTCCTTGGATCTCAGCTCTGGACGATTGATCCGATGGCGCTGAGTGAACCTCTGGGGAGGCTGTTGCCTATGCAAGAGTTGCAGATGACCCCCTGACCTCTTGTCTCACAGATCAGATTTATTATAGTGGGTGACTAGCTAAATAATTCCCAGACAATAGCAGAAACTAGTGCCTGAGTGTAGACCCCCTCCATAACTGTACATGTGAATGGCTCTATTCTATTGATCTCCCTTCCTTGGAGGCAGTCATCCTGGGGCTAGGCATTTCTTTTTCTGTGGCCCCAGGGAAGCAAAATGGGCTTGTGACTTTGACCAAGGCTCGGGGAGTGCGAGGTCACACAGTTCCTGCACTTATCGGACAGGCAGGGGGTTCTCAAGAATGACTAAAGTTCATGTAGAGAAAACTAGGATCCAGATTAAGACCCCCAAAAGGCAGAGAGTAGGATCACACTGGTAAGATTCCATTAAATCCAGAGCTCTGAGATGACTCTTGCTCTGGATTTAGTGCAAGAGGGGAATCAAGGCAAGGTGTAGGTAATGCTAGTAATAAGTGGTTAATTCCAGTAGGCCGGCAGAGGAGGTGACTGACCACTGTCACCTAGGCTCCAAGGTGAGGGGATGCCATCACAGAAAGAGAGGCCATTTAGGTGCTGGTCACCCGTCTTTCACTCTCTTCCAGATGGGAGAATCCTCTTAAAGTTTAAATCCAGACATGCCTCTGGCATGCATTCTGAAGAATTGGGAGCAATTCGATCCCCAGACCCTGAAGAAGAAGTGCCTTATCTTCTTCACACAAGCCTGGCCTCAATACAGACTCTGATGGAGAGGCATCACCCCCCAAGGGAAGTATACTTTATAATAAGATCATGCAGCTAGATTTGTTTTGCTGCAAGAAAGGGAAATGGTCACAAATCCCATATGTACAGGCCTTTTTCACCCTTAGGGAAAATAAAGAACTATGCCAAAAAGCTGGATTAATTCCAGACCCTACTCAAAACCCTAATTCCTCCCCATTGGCTCTGCTATGCCCACCTTATCCAGATCTAAGTCCACTTACTGAGAACCCTAAAAGTCAGACCACAGGAGAACTACCACCCCAAGCATCATTGGCCCAATCACCCTACCAGGCTTCCAAGGGGGTAAAGGAAAGACAGTTATACCCATCCTTGTTGCCCTTACAGGAAGTATCCGATGGAGGGTGGGGACCGGCTCTGGTCCATGTCCCCTTCTCCCTCCAAGACATGAGGCAAATTAAACAGGTCATGGGTAAATTTTCAGATTACCCAGACAAGTACATAGAAGTCTTCCAAGGGCTTACTGTAACTTTTGAACTGACCTGGAAGGATGTTATGCTTATACTAAACCAAATCCTTACCGGAGGGGGGAAAGAAAAAGTTATCAGAGTAGCCTTAGAGTTTGGAGATGAGTGGTATACTATAAATGCAAATGGAAAATCTCCAGATGAACTAACCCTAGTCCTCACTGGCTGTTAGGCAGTGCCATTCACTGACCCAGAGTGGGGACAAGATACAGATGATGCTGATAAGTGGTACAGGAACCACTTTATAACTTGTATTTTAGAAGGGCTGAAGAGAGCCCGAATAAAACTTATAAATTACTCTAAATTATCAGCTGTGTGTGATGCAGGAAGAAAAAGAAAGCCCTTCAGCCTTTCTGGAGTGATTCAAGGAGGCATTGGTGAAGCATACATATATGTCCCCAGAGTCCCAAGAGGGCCAATTCATTCTCAAAGATAAATCCATGACACAATTGGCCCCAGATATCAGGATAAAGTTACAAAAATTGGCATTTGACCCAGAGCAAAATGAATGTAATTCCTGAAGGTCGCCACATTATTTTTCTATAATAGAGACGAGGAGGAAAAGAGGGACCAGGACAGGAGAGATAACCAAAAGGCAGAGGTATTAGCAATGGCCTTGCAGAGAATCAACTTTGAGCCTCCAAAGTTGGAGAAAGGGAGACCAGCCCAAGAGACAGGGCCCCGGGCGGCTTGTTTCCTCTGGGGCATAGATGGCATTTTAAGCGAGACTGCCCTAGGGGTAGGCGCTCCAAACTGCCAATGCCCTGCCCACTCTGTCAAGACCACTGGAAGTGAGACTGCCCTCAGGGATGTAGCCAACCGGGGTGAGACTTGCAACAATGTGGTCAGGACTGAAGGGGCCCGGGGCTACTCATGCTGGCTCCTGTCACATCATAACTCCACAGGAGCCCCGGGTGATTCTCTCTGTAGGAGGCCACACCACCAATTTTTTGCTAAATACAGGAGACGCCTATTTGGTTCTCGTCCATAATCCTGGCTTTCCCTCTTCCCAGTCAACTACTGTTAGAGGCATATCTGGGAAGCTCATGATGAAATATTTTACTCAGCCTTTAAGTGTGAGTGGGACTCAGTGCTGTTTTCCTATGCCTTCCTAGTGGTCCCAGAAAGTCCGACGCTGCTTTTAGGCCGTGATATACTTTCTAAAGTACAAGCCTCTGTGCATATGAACACAGAAAGAGATGAGCAATGTCTTCCCTTAGTGGAAGTAGACATTAATCCTGAGGTCTGGGCAACTAGTGGAATAATTGGAAGAGCAAAATCAGCCCAACCAGTAGAGATTCATCTTAAAGACCCCAATCACTTTCCTCATAAGAGACAGTATCCCTTAAAACCAGAAGCTCGTGAAGGCTTGAAACCAGTTATCAATAACCTAAAATCTCAAGGCCTCTTGATAGCCTGTAACAATCCTTGTAACACTCCCATATTAGGAGTACAAAAGCCAGATGGAAGCTGGCGCCTTGTAGAAGATCTATGAACCAACAATGAAGCAGCTGTGCCCCTACATCCTGTAGTGCCTAATCCCTATGCCCTGTTATCCAGGGTTCCTGAGGGAGCAGCATGGTTTACTGTGCTAGACCTGAAGGATGCTTTCTTTTATATCCCACTTGCATCTAATTCCCAGTTTCTCTTTGCTTTTGAGGATCCTGAAATCCCTCAGCTCAATTAACCTGGACAGTTTTGACCCAGTTATTCAGAGATAGCCCACATCTATTTGGGAAGGTCTTAGCTAAGGACCTGGCCTCCTTTGATTCAAGGGAAGCAGAAATCAGTCAATGTGTGGATTATATACTTCTCTGCACCACCACAGAGGCAGAGTGTCAGGAAAGTACTCAGAGGTTACTGAACTTTCTAGCTGATTGTGGCTATAAGGTCTCTCTTCAAAAAGCACAGATCTGTCATCAGCAAGTGAAATATCTGGGCCTTAACCTCTCACAGGGAACTAAAGCCCTGGGAGAAGAGAGAATTCAGCCCATTCTCTTCCACCCATTGCCCTCTACTATCAGGCACCTGAAGGGATTCTTGGGCATCACTGGGTATAGCAGAATTTGGGTATTCAGACCCCTCCACTAACTCTTTAAAGAACTCCAAAGAGAAGGCACCATAAAACTCCAATGGGAACCTGATGCTATTAAAGTTTATGAGGTTTGAATAAAGCCCTGATCCAGGCCCCTGCTTTAAGTCTGCCCACTGGAAACCAGTTTAACCTGTTCATTACTGAGAGATCAGGACTGTCACTGGGAGTACTAACTCAACCTCGAGGAGAAATGCAGCAGCCCGTAGCCTATCTAAGCAAGGAACTAGACCCAGTAGCTAAGGGCTGGCCACACTGTCTGAGATATGTGGTAGCCCTAGCCCTGCTAGTACCTGAAGCCACAAAACTGACCCTTGGAAGAGACTTGACAGTGCATGCACCCCATAATATCACCAGCTTATTGAACACCTGGGGGGACCTGTGATTATCACACAGCAGACTACTAAAATATCAGTCACTCCTCCTTGAGGGCCCTGTAACCAGCTGTAAACATGGTCCACCCTAAATACAGCTACCTTTCTACATGAATCCATGAGTGAAGGACCAGAGCATGACTGCCAACAGGTCCTTGCCCTAAAGTATTCTGCCAGATAAGACCTAAAAGACAACCCTCAGAGAACCCAGAGCTTGTCCTCTTCACAGATGGCAGCTCCTTTATTAAGCAGGGCCACAGGAAAGCTGGCTATGCAGTTGTCACTCTGTGAGATACTATTGAGTGCCAACCACTTCCACCAGGCACGAGTGCCCAGGTGGCAGAATTAAGAAACATCACTAGAGCCCTTGAAATAGGGAAAGGAAAGAGAGTCAATATATATACTGATTCTAAGTATTCATACCTAATGCTGCATGCCCACACAGCCATATGGAAAGAAAGAAACTTTTTAAACTCTGAAGGATCCCCTATCAAATACCATAATGCCATTTTACTTATCAGATTCATCATTATCCTCATACAATATTTAAACCCTGTGTACTTAACCTAACAACACGATTTGTTCTAGGTCATCTAGAAGCCATATGACTGCAAATAGTATGGAAATAGAACTCAGGATGAAAGTGTCCATCTTATGAGGCCCTCCTGGCCTACCACTGATGGAGACCTAACTGCACCCCTTACTGCAGCCCTTCTCAGCATGAAGCAGCCAGAGAAGTCATCGTCCCCATTCCCAAGCAGCAGCTAGGGTCTCCATCTGAAGAGGGGGGATGAGACAGGGACCATGGGTTTAGGTAGAGAAGGGGGAGGGCCTCCAGAGAAAAAGCAGAGCAAGATAATTACAGTCAGAACAACATAATAATATGCAAAGAAGTCCTTATCGAAACTCTGTGTTAAGCATTATGCAAAGTTACACTAATTCTCTATTGTTAAGATACCAGACTAAGAATATAGACATCTTCAGTGATATCAATTAAAGCTCAAAAGGCCAGGAGTAACTTGGCCTGGAATGTTTGAGTCTTCCACAAATAAAGCAGAATATCTCAGCAAAACCCGTGACTTCACTCTAAAAGCCCTAGCAAACAGACAACAAACCAGCCCACCCTGGGGGCACAGCAGGTGGTTCAGATCTGCACCCCTAGCCCTTCAACCACATTCCTGAAAATCGTCAACTGACTATAAATCCCCTAGACAATGAGCCAACCATGGGCTCTCTTGTCCCCTCCTCGCATGAGCCAGGAGCTCTGTCTTTACACTTTATCTCTAAATAAAAGCCTCTTCCTGGCTCTCCTACCTTGAGTGTTTGTGAAGTCCATTCTTCAGCTCCACGAACAAGAACCCTAGCATCAAGGACTTGACAATATGAATGAATGTTGAAACCACTGTGTTGTTTATGTGAAAACATCATAAGTTTGCATATGAATGATGCTTTAACAAAAAAATTCCCTTCTTTATTGATTGGATGATGGCTATGCTTTACACTGTATGGCCTAATCAGGGCAATTTAACGTCTTTCTCAACTAGATGGGAGATAAATACAAGCACCTAAAGGTGTTACATGAGTTGGGCATGAAAAATGCCATTTATAACCCAGAACGTAATGGTCCAGATGAGGAGTGGTTTACAATAAGTATGAAGAATTTGGTGCTTCAAACAGCTCTCCCATCTCTTTATGAGTCCATAATGGATCTTCTTGCCCCTCACTTAGGACAACCCATAAATGTGGTTACTCATGCTGTAGCAAAACTCAGAGAGACAGAGACAATGCAGGGGTGGAAGACAGTGCAATCTGATATTCAGAGGAAGAGTTTAAAGGGGCCCATGAAGGCTGTAGGTTGATTTAATAAAGGCAGGAGCAGATAAAGATAAATTGGATGGAAAGTAGAATAAAATATTTTTGGAATTGTGGCAGCAATTGAAACTGGAGCAGCAGTTACAGACATTCGCTGATTCAAGGAACAAGAAATAGAATATAGAGACAAAACCACAAGTCCACCCCTCTGTCTGGAGAACTTCCTGCTGGAGAGTAAGCTAACCCTACCTAGACTCTCACAGGGAGATGACTGAGTGACATGGTTTCACTGAAGGGAGGGTCAATGCACCTATTTTGGGGTACCACGTGAGGACAGGAGGCCACATGTCGAAATATCAAGTCATTGGTCCTCAGTGAATGTGCAATGTATCCGGCTCTGGTGGACACAGAAGCTGAATGCTCTCTGATTTATGGCAACACAGACTGGTTTCTTTCTTTTTTTTTATTTACAATTTATTTTGGTATCATTAACCTACAATTACATGTGAAATATTATGGTGATTAAACTACCCCCTTCATCAGGTCCCCCCCACCAAACCCATTACAGTCACTGTCCATCAGCGTAGTGAGATGCTATAGAATCATTATTTGTCTTCTCTGAGTTGTACGGCCCTCCCTGTGCCCCCCCCACCTTACATATAATAATCGTAATACCCCTTTAACCCTCTTATCAATCCCTTCCCACCCATCTTCCCCATTCCCTTTCCCTTTGGTAACTATCAGTCCGTTCTTGGGTTTTGTGAGTCTGCTGCTGTTTTGTTCCTTCAATTTTTTTCTTAGTTCTTATACTCCACATATGAGTGAAATCATTTGATACATGTCTTTTTCAGCTTGGCTTATTTCACTGAGCATAATACCCTCTAGCTCCATCCATGTTGTTGCAAATGGTAGGATTTGTTTTCTTCTTATGGCTGAATAATATTCCATTGTGTATATGTACCACATCTTCTTTATTCACTCATCTACTGATGGACACTTAGGTTGCTTCAATTTCTTGGCTATTGTAAATAGTGCTGCAACAAACATAGGGGTGCATCTGTCTTTTTGAAACTTGGCTGCTGCATTCTTAGGGTAAATTCCTAGGTGTGGGATTCCTGGGTCAAATGGTATTTCTATTTTGAGTTTTTGAGGAACCTCCATACTGCTTTCCACAATGGTTAAACTAATTTGCATTCCCACCAGCAGTGTAGAAGGGTTCCCTTTTCTCCACATCCTCGCCAACATTTGTTGTTGTTTGTGTTTTGGATGTTGGCCATTCTCACTGGTGTGAGGTGATATGTCATTGTGGTTATAATCTGCATTTCTCTGATGACCAGCGATGTGGAGCATCTTTTCATGTGCCTGTTGGCCATCTGAATTTCTTCTTTAGAGAAGTGTCTATTCATATCCTCTGCCCATTTCTTAATTGGATTATTTGCTTTTTGTTTGTTAAGGTGTGTGAGTTATTTATATATTTTGGATGTCAACACTTTATCAGATACGTCATTTATGAATATATTTTCCCATACTTTAGGATGTCTTTTTGTTCTACTGATGGTGTCCTTTGCTGTACAGAAGATTTTCAGCTTGATATAGTCCCACTTCTTCATTTTTGCTTTTGTTTTCCTTGCCCGGGGAGATATGTTCATGAAGAAGTCACTCATGTTTATGTCCAAGAGATTTTTGCCTGTTTTTTTCTATGAGTTTTATGGTTTCATGACTTACATTCAGGTTTCTGATACACCTTGGCTTTACCTTTGTGTATGGGCTAGACAGTAGTCCAGTTTCATTCTCTTACATGTAGCTGTCCAGTTTTTCCAACACCAGCTGCTGAAGAGGCCGTCATCTCCCCATTGTACATCCAAGGCTCCTTTATCAAATATTAATTGACTATATATGTTTGGGTTAATGTTTGGATTTTCTTTTCTGTTCCACTGGTCTGTGGGTCTGTTTTTGTGCCAGTACCAAATTGTCTTGATTACTGTGGCTTTGTAGTAGAGCTTGAAGTCAGGGAGCTTTATTCCCCTGTTTGATTCCTCCTTCTCAAGATTGCTTTGGCTATTCGGGGTCTTTTCTGGGTCCATATGAATTTTAGAATTATTTGTTCCAGTTCATTGAAGAAAGCTGTTGGCACCTTGATAGGGATTGCATTGAATCTGTAGATTGCTTTAAGAAGTATAGCCATTTTGACAATATTTATTGTTCCTAGCCAAGAGCATGGGATGCATTTCCATTTGTTAGTGTCTTCCTTAATTTCTCCTAGGAGTGTCTTGTAGTTTTCAGAGTACAGGTCTTTCACTTCTTTCGTTAGATTTATTCCTAGGTATTTTATTCTTTTTGATGCAATTGTGAATGGAATTGTTTTTCTGATTTCTCTTTCTGTTAGTTCATCATTAGCGTATAGGAAAGCAACAGATTTCTGTGTTAATTTTGTATCCTGCAACTTTGCTGAATTCAGATAATAGTTCTGGTAGTTTTGGACTGGAGTCTTTAGGGTTTTTTATGTACAGTATCATGTCATCTGCAAATAGTGACAATATGACTTCTTCTTTACAAATCTGAATGCCTTATATGTCTTTGTTTTGTCTTATTGCCATAGCTAGGAACTCCAGTACTATGTTGAATAACAGTGGAGAGAGTGGGCATCCCTGTCTTGTTCCCAATCTTAGATGGAATGATTTCAGCTTCTCACTGTTAAGGATGATGTTAGCTGTGGGTTTGTTTTATATAGCCTTTATGATGTTGAGGTACTTGCCGTCAATACACATTTTGATGAGAGTTTTAATCATGAATGGATGCTGAATTTTGTCAAATGCTTTTTCAGCATCTATGTAGATGATCATGTGGTTTTTATTCTTCTTTTTGTTGATGTGGTGGATGATGTTGATGGATTTTTGAATGTTGTACGATCCTTGTATCCCTGGGATGAATCCCACTTGATCATGGTTTATGATCCTGTTTATGTATTTTTGAATTCGATTTGCTAATATCTTGTTGAGTATTTTTGCATCTATGTTCATCAGGAATATTGGTCTGTAATTATCTTTTTTGATGAGGTCTTTGCCCCGTTTTGCTATTAGAATGATTCTCGCTTCATGGGAAGAGTTTTGAAGTATTCCCTCCTCTTCTATTTTTTGGAAAACTTTAAGGAGAATGAGTTTTATTTCTTCTCTATATGTCTGGTAGAATTCAGTCGTGAATCCATCTGGTCTGTCAGTTTTGTTCTTGGGTAGTTTTTTGATTACCGATTCAATTACATTGCTGGTGATTGGTCTGTTTAGATTTTCTATTTCTTGCTTGGTCAGTCTGGGAAGGTTTTATTTTCTAAGAAGTTGTCCATTTCTTCTATGTTTTGCAGCTTGTTAGCATATAGATGCTCATAATATTCTCTTATTCTTCTTTGTATTACTGTGGGGTCCATCGTTATTTTTCCTTTCTCATTTCTGATTCTGTTTACGTGTGTAGATTCTCTTTTTCTCTTAATGAGTTTGGCTAGAGGTTTATCTATTTTGTTTATTTTTTCAGAGAACCAGCTCTTGGTGTCATTGATTTTTTCTATTGTTTTATTCTTCTCAATTTTATTTATTTATTCTCTGATCTTTATTATGTCCCTCCTTCTGGTCACTTTGGGTCTCATTTTTTCTTCTTTTTCCGATTTCAATAATTGTTTCTTTAGACTGTTAGTTTGGGAATGTTCTTCCTTCTTTAAATAGTCTGGATTGCAATATACTTTCCTCTTAGCACTGCCTTTGCTGCGTCCAACAGAAGTTGTGGTTTTGTGTTGTTGTTGTCATTAGTCTCTATATTTTCTTTAATTTCTATTTTGATTTGGTTGTTAACCCTTTGATTAATTAGGAGAATGTTGTTAAGTCTCCATGTATTTGTGAGCCTTTTTGATTCCTTTCTAAAATTTATTTCTAATTTTATACCTTTGTGGTGTGAGAAGTCGGTTGGTAGGATTTCAATATTTTTGAATTTACTGAGGTTCTTTTTGTGGCCTTGTATGTTGTTTATTCTGCAAAATGTTCCAAGGCCACTTGAGAAGAATATGTATCCTGCTGCTTTTGGGTGCAGAGTTCTGTAGGTATCTGTTAGGTCCATCTGTTCTAATGTGTTTTTCAGTGCCTCTGTGTCTTTACTTATTCTCTGCCTGGTTGATCTGTCCTTTGGAGTGAGTGGTGTGTTGAAGTCTCCTAAAATGAATGCATTACTGTCTATTTCCTCCTTCAATTCTGTTAATATTTGTTTCAGATATGCTGACGCTCCTGTGTTTGGTGCATGTATATTTATAATTGTTACATCTTCTTGTTCGACTGACCCCTTTATCATTATGTAGTGTCCTTTTTCTCTCGTTACTTTCTTCGTTTTGAAGTCTATTTTATCTAATACAAGTACTGCAACACCAGCTTTTTTCTCTTTTTTGTTTGCATGAGATATCCTTTTCCATCCCTTCACTTTTAGTCTGTGTATATGTTTGGGTTTGAGGTGAGTCTCTTGTAAGCAGCATATAGATGGATCTTTGTTTTTTTTCCACTCTGTTACTCTGTGTCTTTTGATTGGTGCATTCAGTCCATTTCCATTTAGGGTGATTATTGAAAGATACGTACTTATTGCCATTACTGGCTTTAGATTCGTGGTTACCAAAGGTTCAAGGGTTGCTTCTTTACTATCTAACCATCTAACTTAACTTTCTTTAAGTTATTTTGAACACCGTCTGATGTTTCTTTATCTCTCCTTTCCTATTCGTCCTCCTCCATTTTGTATATATTAGGTGTTTTATTCTTTGCCTTTAGTTAGTATTTGGATGGTCTGCTTTCTTTGCTATGATTTTATTTTCTCTGGTGACATCTTTTTAGCCTTAGCAGTGCTGCCCTCTAGAGCAGTCCGTTTAAGATATCCTGTAGAGGTGGTTTATGAGAGGCAAACTCTCTCAAGTTTCGTTTGTCTGGAAATTGCTTAATCCTTCCATCATATTTAAATGATAGTCGTGCTGGATACAATAATCTTGGTTCAGGGCCCTTCTGTTTCATTACGTTAAATACATCATGCCATTCTCTTCTGGCGTGTAAAGTTTCTGTTGAGGAGTCTGATGGGTTTTCCTTTGTAGGTGGTCTTTTTTCTTTCTCTAGCTCCCTTTAATACTCTGTCTTTATGTTTGACCTTCGCCATCTTAATTATTATGTGTCTTGGTGTTGTCTTCCTTGGGTCCCTTGTGTTGGGAGATCTGTGGGCTTCCGTGGACTGCAAGACTATTCCCTTACCCAGCGTCAGAAAGTTTTCAGTAATTATTTCTTCAAAGACACTTTCTATCCCTTTTTCTCTCTCTTCTTCCTCTGGTTCTCCTATAATGTGAATATTGTTCCATTTGTATTGGTCACACAGTTCTCTGAATATTCTTTCTTTCCTAGAGATCCTTTTATCTCTCTATGCCTCAGCTTCTCTGTATTCCTGTTCTCTGTTTTCTATTCCATTAACAGTTTCTTGCACATCATCCAGTCTGCTGTTAAGCCCATCGATGGCTTTTCTGATTTCTGCATAGTCTTTCCTCACTTCTCTCACTTCATCCCTCAGCTCTTGCACATTTCTCTGTAAATCCCTCAGCAGTGTTAGATTTTTATTCTGAATTCTTTTCAGGAATACTGTGTATGTCCATCCCTTCATGTTCCCTCTCCGGGGTTGTCTTGGTCTGAAGCTTTGTCTGTATCATATTCCCCTGTCTTTTCATGGCTACAGAAGTGGTTGCTGGTAGTTGCCACGTATGTCAGCTGGGCTCTTTATGAAGGCCTCACAGGGTGCCGAGTCTTCTCAGGTGTAGCTGCACGCTGTGCGCTTTCCTTTGTATTCTGGTCTCTGTTTTAGGAATAGTTGTATTTGCTGTGTTTTCTTGAATAATTGTAATGTTGGGAGGAGATTTCTTCCACTCTGTTCACGTCGCCATCTTCCCAGAAGTGCACATTTTTTGTTTTTAAATGTATTAAATGAATTAGAGTACAGACTCAGGTTATATCTTCTTCTTTTCATTTATTTCCATTGTTATTTTATGTATATTGTTTCTGTCCTACTGCTAATTGTCATGACATACTAAACATAACTGCCTATATATTTTTAATAGATATTTTGAGCAGTATTAAACTTAAAGAAAATTTCAACAGAAAATGTAAAGAATCCCCATATAGCCCATATATGCTCCCAGTTTTCAATATTATTAACATCTTGCCTTGTGGTGTATTTATTACAGTTGATGAACCAATATTAATACATTACTATTAAGTCCATTGATTTCATTAAAGTTCAGTCTTTGTGCTGTGTGTTGAATGGATTTAGACAAGGGCATACCCACTGTCATATATCCAGCATTACAGAACAAAGTCACTGCCATAAATTGCCCTCTGCCTCACCTGTTCATCTCTCCCAATCCCCAACCACTAATCATCATACTGTCTCTACAGTTTTGCCCCTTTGATAATATTATATAGTTGGAATATACCTTTTCAAGATTGCCTTCTAACACAGAGCAATATACATTTAAATTTCCTCCTTACCTTTCATGGCTTGATAGTTTATTTCATCACTGAATAATATTCCATGGTCTGTATGTACCACAGTTTGTTTACACATTTGCCTATTGAAGGTCATCTTGGTTGCTTCCCAGTTTTGTCCATGTTGCACAAGACTGCTATAAACAGTTGTGTGCACTTTTCATATCGCTTAAATAAGTATCTATGACATGGATTGCTGGATAGTAAGGTAAGACTGTTTATCTTCATAAGAAACTGCTAAACTACATTTAAAAATGCCTGTGCCCACTTACATTCTCACAAGCATTGAATGAGAGTGACTGTTCCTCCATCTATTCACCAGTATGCAGGGGTATCCCACTGTTGGGGGTAGTTAAAAGTGTGTCTGATACACAACAGAAGGTGCACAAAAGAGTGGGAAAAAGTGAGTTAAAATATGGTAAAGTATTTATATTGTTTGCAAATAGACTAAAGTAAAAATTTACATTAGACCTTAAAGAGTTAAGAATGTATTCTGTAGTTCTATTAACTGATTAAAATATTCTGAGACTGGATTTTTTTGAAAGGACACCTTAAATATTTCAGAATTTACATGTACATATGGTGAAACTAAATGATTAAAAAGAGTGCAATACAGACATTAATGAAACTGCAGCCTTCCTTATGCCTATATTAGCATAATGAATTAGGACACAGTTAAGTATCAGATATTTCCCATACAATGGAGGTCAATGTGCAGCTAATATTATATGATGTTCTTTGATTACGTATTAGAAAATTAGAAGTTCATGGGTGATACTGGTAAGATGAAGAAATAAGGAGTGGACACTTCTAGTAACAGGATTTGATGCCGTAACTGGGACTAGATTATTCTTTCACAGGAAAAAAAATAGTAAACTGAACAAAATAATGAAACAAGTATTTTGAAATACTTGTGATCAGGCAGCACGGGACTGTAATCCCTGAGGGAGGGAAAAGAGCAAGAAGTCCCACTTTCTCCACAGATCCATATCAGAACAACAGCATAGAGAGGAATCCTAGAGAGGGTGAGGCAGGCCACTGAGATGAGAAATTAAATTTTGATCAAAATTCAAAGCATAATCAGCTGTAGTTTATAACAGAGTGATATGTAGAAAAGGAGCCAGTGATCATCACAAGGATTCCTCTAAGACCCTTGCTAAATCCTAACCAAACACACACCGATGAAGTTCCAAGAATGACAACAAAGACCAGTTGCCAGGAAGTTGTAAACTGAACAATTCCCAGGCGTCACATGGCAGGAAGACAGGATGGCTTTAAGCAGCAGGAGCACAGAATGCTCTCTGTCCACGCAGGATACTCAGCACATACCATGGAAGGAAAGGTCATGGTGCTAAATTAGCTCTTGGATAAAGATTGATCTAGACTGACCTAACAAAATTTAAAGACTGTCCTCAAAGAAAATAAAAAGAAAAAAGAAAACTCATGAGAAACAACTGTTTTTCAAGTTAATGAATTGCCTGCTACAAGAAAGCCAATGCTGTTCCAAGGAATTCAATGAAATCCAGGTGCTCAATACTTCAACACCCAGTTCAGTAAAAAATAACCTGAAATGCCAAAAAGCAGGAAAATGCAACCCATAAGGAGGAGAAAATCTAGTTAATTACCCATAAAATGACAAACAAAGACTTGGAAAAACATTGAAAATATTATTTATATGTGTGTATTTATACAAAATAAAAATGTTACATACAGAGATGACTAATAAATATTTGAAATAAAAATTTCATTAGATGGAATTAGCCATGAATTTTACACTATGGAAAGATGAGAAAGATTGAAGGCATAGATATAGAAATTGTACAAGCTAAAGAACAAAGTGAGCATGGAGAACACAGAACTCATTGACATATCAAATGATATCCAGCAGTGTAACATATGTGTAATCAGTATCTAAAAAATATGATGGGAATAAAAGCATAGCTAAAGAAGTTATAATATAAAAAAACACAGATCTGATGAAAAGTATATCACAAGACCCAGGTAGCTTAAGAAAAAGCAAGCAAGCTAACTTGGAAAAACATAACAAGAAAGACAAAAAATAGCAACTCACAGGGTAACTCCAGGTTTCTAACCAGAAACGCGGCAACCAGAAATGAACATAATGCCATTTTTAGATATTGGGGAGTTGTCATCTGTGAAAACCTAATAGTTTGCTATCCAGTGAAAATATCCTTCAAAAATGAAATTAAGTAAGATAACAAAAAGACAAATAAAGGCCTGGGAGAACATATTTGTCATACACATATGTAAAAGAGAACTGTTATTCAAAATAAGCAAAGAAATCTTGAAACTCAGCATAAGAACACAAACAGACCCAATTAAGAAGAGGGAAAAAATCTGAAAAGACATCTCTCCAAATAAGATACATAAATTGCAGATAAGCATATGAAAAGATGATTAACATCCTATGTCATTAGGGAATTGCAAATTAAAACAAAAACAAATCCGAGATACTCCTCTACACTTATTAAAATGGCTAAAATACAAAATATTGACAATACCATATGCCGGCAATAATGTAGAACAGGGTAATTCTCATTCATTCTTGGTGTGAATGAAAAATGCATAGCCATTTTGAAAGACAATTTGGCAGTTACTTACAAAAACTAAACATAGTCTTGCCATACAACCCAGGCGTCATGTTCCTAGATGTTTATCCAAATGAGGGCAAAAAAAACTGTCCATACAAAAACCTTCACACAAATGTTATAGCAATTTTATTAATAATTTTCAAACCACCTGATAATCTGGAAAAGGGAAAGCTATGGAGAAAGTAAAAATATCAGTGGTTTCTTCATTCCATTTTGCTTAGTTTTTGTATTCCACAAATAAGTGATATGATATAGTACTTGTCTTTCTCCACTTGGTTCATAGACACTGAGAAGTGACTGGCGGTTATCATGGGGAAGAGACTAGGATGGATGGTGGGATGATAAGGCGGATAAAGGAGCACAAAAATTCTCAAGCATAATATAAGTTGGCCACAGGTATGGTAGTACAGCGTGGAGAATACACCCAATGACTCTGCAACATCTTCCTGTGTTGACAGATAGTAACAGATAGTGGAGGTGAGGACTTAATCACATGGATGACTGTAGAACTACTGGGCTGTACATTTGAAAATATATATAAGATTGTATATAAACGGTACTCAGTACAAAAAAAAATGGTCAGTGGTTGCCAGAGATTTCGTGGGGAAGTACAGAGAGAACATACCAGATTTTTAGAACAATGAAATTCTTGTTTATGATACTATAATGATGGATCCAGGACATTATTAATTTATCAAAACCTATAGACTATACAAAACAAAGACTGATCCTTAATGTAAATTACAGACTTTAGTTAGTAATTCTGTATCAATATTTTTTAGCATTTGTATAATATAGCACACTCATGCAAGATTTTAATAATAGGGAGGAAGGGGAGAGAGGGAGTATTTAGGGATCTCTGTACTTTCTTTATTTTTCAGTAAACCTAGGACTGCTTTAAAAAGTAGAACCTATTGGTTAAGACATGCAAAATAAAGACTTTCAAATAACTAACAGATGAAAGCTGAGATAACCTCCAAACCTGTACTACAGAAAATGCTGAAATTATTCTGTGAAAAGGGAAATTGTACCATTTGGAAGTCTATCTCCACAAAGGAATGAAGAATCCAAGAAATGGTAAATGTGAGGGATCTGTAAGGTATTTTTAATCATTTTCTAAGTTTAGTTATGATAGTTGATGTTTTGAAGAAAAATTATTATATTGGGCAATTTATAACATATTTAGAAAAAGTGTGAAATAGAACAAAATGAGGTGCAATAGAAATATATCTGTTATTAATCTTAGCTCATGTGTGAGGCATTTTAATATTTGAGGGCAAAAAGTAAAGATTAAAGTGAATACTAAAGTTTTATTAAACTAATCCAAAGAGTCTGAAATAGGGGGAAACAGGGGACAAAAATCCAGATGGTAGCTGTAAATCTGAACCCATCAATAATTATACTGACATATCACATCTGTTATACATATATTGTTTGGATCATATATATCTTGTATATTATCTTGCTGAGAAACTAGAGAAAATCTGGATAGATATTCTAAGCACTGTGGGTAAAATTGTTATATTTCCACAGTATCTCACATGGCTTTGGTGCATTTGCATATCCTCAGGGGTGGAGAGAAGTTCATCTCCATGTCAATGGGTAATTACCTGGGTAACCGAGGGTGTGTCCGAACCTGAGAGGTTGCTTGCTTCTTCCAGAGCACTGGAGAGAAACAGTGCTGGACTACAGTGTGAAATCAATAAATGAGTTTTAAACTTTATTTCTCCTTTTGACTGATTTCGGGTTTTATAGGTATTTTGCCCTGGGATTTCCTCTCCCAGGACTTACATCTGGCGGCAGTTGGCAGCATTCCTCTAAACCCAAAAATCTGTCATAATGGGTGTGATCTTTGGGAGGGCTGCCCCTAGAAGTGGTGGGGAAATGCCCAGAAGCCCCATTGTGGATGGCGGGGTGGCCTCAGTGGATGCAGCTGCAAAGGGTGCAGCTTCACCTGTTACAATCCCCCAGCTGTGGGACTTCCAAGTTGGGAACCCCTAGGGGGGAATTGGTCCAGGTTAAAGTAACTCCTAGAGGGGTGGGGCCTTCCCCAGAACTGGGGAAGTGTGGAAACACTGGTGATGCCGGGGTCCTTGTTCACGAAGCTGAAGAATGAGCTTAGCAAACAGTCAAGGTAGGAGAGCAAGCTACAGGCTTTTATTTAGAAATAAAATGAAAGGAAATAGCTCCCAGCTCACGCCAAGAGAGGACAAGAGAGTCCAGGGGGTTTTATAGGCAGATGCGGTTTTTCGAGAACATGAAAAAATGACTTAGGGTTGTGGATTTGTACCACCTGCCCTGCCTCCAAGGTGGGCTGGGTTGTTCTCTGCTTGCTAGGGCTGTTTACAGTGAAGTCATGGGTTATACTGAGATACCTTTCTTTATTTGTGAAACACTCAAGCATTCTAGGCCCAGTTGCTCCTGACTATTGACTTCTAACTGACCTCATAGAAGATGTCTATATTCTTAGTCTGGTATTTTTATCCTAGAGAATTAGTGTGACCTTGACTTTGCATAATGCTTAACACAGAATTTCAAAAGGGAGTTCTTTGCCCATTGTTTTATTGCTATGACTAAATATCCCGCCCTGCTTTTTCCAGAGGCCCTCACCCTACTCTGACTACACCCACATTCCCTGTTTCATTCCCCCCTCTACAGATGGAGACCCTAGCTGCTGCTAGGGAGAGGGGACAATGACCGATATGGCTCCTTCATGCTGAGAAGGGGCACAGTAAAGGGTGCAGTTAGGTCTCCATCAGTGGTCAGTTGAGAGGGCCTCAGAAGGTGGGCACTTCTATTCCAGGTTCGATTTCTATTACTATTTGTAGTTCCATGGCTTCTAGGCGAGAAAGAATAATTCATGTTATTAGGTTAAGTAGTAACATCTGGAATTGGATTTTCCATTCTGGAAAAACAGACTTGACAAGGAGATTGATGAATGCATGGCTGAATATGAGGATTAGAAATAGTAAAACTCTTAACCAAGAATCATAGCCAGATATCTTGGGGAAACTAGAATTCTGGATCTAGTCTATGTCCCAATGACTAGTATTAGGACTCAGTATAGATAAAGCTGCATTATTGAAACAATACTTTTCTCTAAAATCACCCTCATTTTTACTAGAAGTAACCAGATTAAGAAAATAATAAACACTTGGCTTGATTATTTGCATAAGTGCAGCAAGAAGAGCAAGTGATTACATAGGCTCTTTTAAATGTGCTTTGCTGGAACTTTTATAAGGAACTTCAGATTGAACTTTTAAAGGCCTCTCAAGGCCAGAAATCCAAGCCAGACTTGCCATCAGGTTTTGCCTGAAGTACCTGTAGATTTGGGTGAATTCCTCTCTTCTTGAGGTCCCCAAGACATTCTGAGGTTCCTGCACCTGCCAGGAAGTGACCTTCCTTACTCACCTGGTAAGGCTGCTGGGAATCCTGTTAACAAGGTACTAGGCCAGTTCCTCCAAGGGGCTCTGTTGGCTTTATAAAGTCAACTTTAGTTTCTTAAAGCTGTCTGTTAATATGAATTTACGCACATATGTCTCAGGTATAACATTCCGGTCAAATTCTTGGTAATATAACCAGTGTTTTTAATTGGTCCTCTTACAAGGAAAGCAGATTTTTATTGAAGTTATGCAAATAAACATACTGCCATGAAATGTAAAAGTACTCACTGAGAGTTTTTAAATTCTGGATGGATCAGAAGGAGAGAAAGATAAATGTTTCAATTCTGCTTACAAAGGTATTGTCATTTACTAAACTGTTGTCGGCTTAAGAGAAAAAGCTTAAAACACTTTATCAGAAACATTTGAACTTCCTTAGTTTACTTAATCCTATGTAATATATTTTCTGCTAAAGTCTCGTTGTTTAGTAGTTTAGGAGTAATAAAACAGTGACTATAAATGAGAAAAGACTTGCAAATGACAGTGGTTAGAGATACGATGAGAGCTTACCATAAGACAGTTGACATAAGGAAATTTGGATACTTCTGCAACACAAAACATTTAGTAACAAAGTTTAGCACCATTCCCTTTGATAGTGCTTTCCAGGTGGCTGAAAATGCAAGTACAATTCTAACACCAGTTATTTAAAGCGAGGCTGTATTGCAGAAGATAAATTTCTTCCATTTTGGGGAGTTTAGTTTAAAAACCTCCCAATTTTTCAAGATAATGAACCCAATAAGTAGAACAGATTTCCACCAAAATAATTTAGAAAACTAGTTCCATATGGTAGTAGTCTACAGTACTTTTGACTATTTTCCTTCCTTGTGGCAAAATATATTTAGCTGCATAATCTTATTATATTGCATACTTCTCTCAGGGACAAGGCCTCTCTAATTACAGACTTCCTATTGAGGCCAGGTTTGTGTGCAGAAGATTAAGCACTTCTTTATTAGGGTCTGGGGATCAAAATTGCTCCCAGTTCTTTAGAATGCAAGCCAGAAGCATGTCTTGCTTTAAACTTGAACAGGATGCTCCCATCTGGAAGAGAGAGAAAGACGGGTGTCCAGCACTTGGTTAGCCTCTCTTTCGGTGAGGGCGTCCCTTCACCTTGGAGCATAGGTTAGTGGTCAGTCACCCCCTCTGCCAGGCCTACTGGACCTAACCACTCTTTACCAGCATGGCCTGAACCTTGCCTTGATTTACCTCTTGCCTTCCCACTAAGCAAGAGTTGCTTCAGAGCCCTGGATCTAGTGGGAACCTCACCAGTGTGCTCTTTACACCTTTAGGGAGTTTTAATCAAGGATCCAAGTTTTCTCTGCACAAGCTTTAGTCATTCCTTGAGTGTACCCTGCCTGTCCAATAAGTGCAGGGACTGTGTGAACTCTCACTGCCTGAGCCTTGGTCAGAGTCACAAGCCCATTTCGTTTCCCTGGGGCCACATAAAGGAAATGCCAGCCCCAGGATGACTGCCTCTAAGGAAGGGAGAACAATAGAATAGAGCCATGGCTAGAATTTAAATGGAGCCATTTACATGTACAGTTATGGAGAGGGGTGTCTATACTCAAGCACTAGTTTCTGCCACTGCCTGGAAATCATTTAGCCAATCACCCACTATAACAAATCTGCAGGAATAAAGAGCGAAGCGGATCTCCTACCTTGCGATGGTGAGGATCGGGTTCCGTGAAACTGATGAAGTTAGGAAAGAGTTAGGAACACCCCCTGCCTCACTCAGAGACTAGGGCAGCCTGGAGAAGCAGGCTGCAAGTCAGAGACAGAGAAAGAGAGACATTCCTCATGGATACCCAGTCGGGCTGTCGGGGTCTGCTTCCAGACACGCGGACCTTTGAGAAGCCGCTGAAGTGTAGCCTCAGCCTGGACTCTCGCAGTTTCTCATGGTCTTCCTCAATCCCTCGCATCCAAGGAGATGCCTCTGAAAGGGAATCCTGGCCTTCACTCAGGTGACATTCCCGGCTCCCTAGGGAGATGGGGGATCCACTGAAGGAGACACAGGGGAACCTGTCACTTGAGAATTTGATATCGGCAGCCAGGCTAGTCCCATTTAAGTGGCTGACAAGCGCCAGATTTTGTGTGCCATAGACGGCTTCCTTCTATAAGGACAATGAAAGAACAGGCAGGCTTGGATGCTGATACATACAGAACTATCCCGGACGAGCCCCAAATATGATTCCTTGGTTCCTTGGCAGAGTCGAAGAATGAACTTAGCAAACAGTCAAGGTAGGAAAGCCAGGGAGACCTATTGAGAGATAGAGTGAGAGGACAGACAGAGCTCCTGGCTTATGCCAGGAGGAGACAAGAGAGCCTCTGGGGTGGTGCATTGTCTAAGGGGTTTTATAGGCAAATAAGTATTTTTCGAGAACATGAAAAAATGGCTTAGTGGTGTGGACTTGTACCACCTGCCCTGGCCTCAAGGTGGGCTGGGTTGTTCTCTGCTTGCTAGGGCTCTTTACAGTAAAGTCATGGGGTATACTGAGATACCCTTCTTTATTTGTGAAACATTCAAGCATTCTAGGCCCAGTTGCTCCTGGCCTTTTGACTTCTAACTGACCGCATAAAAGATGTCTATATTCTTAGTCTGGTATCTTTATCCTAGAGAATTAGTGTGACCTTGACTTTGCATAATGCTTAACACAGAGTTTCAAAAGGGACTTATTTGCCCATTGTTATATTG
>JAQQAC010012408.1:467207-498573 GCA_029783875.1 Phataginus tricuspis | reverse complement strand
CCTCAATCTTCTGTGATGGTCCCTGTGAGAGAAATCGGGAGGATTATAACCAGATCCAACAGCAGCAATGGAAGCTATGACAACATTCAAATAATAACAGAAATTATGATAGCGATAACAGCAAATTTCTGATAATCCTCAGGACTGAGGATGTAGATTGACACCAGTGGTCATTCCAGCTGTATTAAAAACAGTCCTACTCAGATGAGTCTGTGACTCACGCTTTCCACAAGAGGCCAGTGCAAAGCAGTTGGGAGCTCTGTGCACGCTCAGCAAGCAGCAGGTTTTGCTAGGGTGTGTGCCCACTTCACAAAGACTTTGGAGGAGATTAAACTTAAGACACGTGTTTTAATGACACAAACATAGGCAAATCTTGTCCTGCCCATGTCTACTGAACAGAGTCTCCAGGGTTTATTGCCGTCAGTACTGGCAGCAACACAATATTCTGGTGGCCAAACCCTGGCTTCAACAATTCCTCCTTAGTTTGTACTTGCAGTTACATAGGGAACACAGCAATGTGGGTGTTACCATTTACACAGGGCTCAATGCCCCCTTCCAGGGCTTCGCATTCAAATACCGTAGTGCTGTCCATAAGGGGCCTGACCATCCCCATAGACTACTGGTACCTGACTTCAGACCAGATTTTAACAAATCACTGTACCTTGTTGTGTCCACCACAGTAGGACTATACGGGAGGTGAAGCTTCCACTTTATCCCTAATTTTGTCAGTACTGCATGTCCAGTAAAATGAGTGTCTTAGTCACTCTCAATTACCTGTAGTCTGACATAGGCTTCAAAGTGATGCTCCAGGCATCTTTTGGTAATTTCTTGGTCACACAATTTAGAGGAAAACAAACTAGAAGTCCAGTAGTTTTGTCCATACAAGTCATAGCAGATGGTACCCTTCTGATATGGGCAGAGGTCCAATATAGTCTACCCGCCACCTGAAAAGTGTTATCAGCCCCTTAGCTATTATCCTATGTTGTTGTGGGACTCCGTGTAAGCCCCTTTTAGAGCATACAATGCAATCTGCCATGCTCTGCTGACATCTTCAAATGTCAAAGGCAGGCCTCACCAAAGGGCTACAGCCAACATTATCTTTTGCACCACATGCAACAAACATTGATGTAAACATTGGGGCGCATTAGAAGCAGGTTTGCAATCTAGCCAGTGCTCCTAGGATAATATCTCTGCATTTCTGGGGATACCAGTAGAAAATTATGTCACATGATATGCTGTAACTGTTTTAATCTGACCAAAGTCCCATAACTCTTACCACAATTCTTAACCCCAAAGGGGCTGGTGACCAACCATTCAGTTGGCATGTTACCATAACAGTAGCCACAGAGTCAAGTCCCAATGGATAGTGCACTCTGGCCCATTTGACTCTGCAGACAACTACTGGCGAGGTTTCTCACATGATCATGAGCAATTCTTCCCACAACTCTTCCCATTAAGTGTTCTTTCCTTCCCCTTCCTCTATCCATATTTTCTGTCTCAGGATGGAAAGCCACAGCCCTCCACATTGGGTGCTGCCCATGGTTGGAGCCTTCTGTGTACCGTGCATCTTTGGGTGGATGAGCTGTTACCTCATGAGAGGGGCTCTCTGCCACTAATGGCTCCAAGGCCGTTCTTCCAGACTTTCACTGGTATATATCATTGCCCCAGTAAGCATTGGAATTCTCCACTTGGGCTTGTAGAAGGGGCACGAAACAGCTGTAGCTATGCAGCCCACTTGGCCAGTGTTGGCATCTGTGCCATGGCACTCCATGGAATTTGGGTCCAGGCACATGCCCACCCCACAGTGGGATAGGTGGTTATTATCTTTGTAGAGGCTGTTCTAAAAATGGGCTATGTAGGCATAAACTTGAGGTACATGGCAGCCAACTGCTTGTTTGTTAAGGTATACTGAACCTCTGCTCCTTTCCAACTCGGAGATCAGAATCCAAGAAGTTGGTGGGTTCATTCAAGCTGCCGCCAGTGGCACCAGCCATAACAGTCTTTAGTCCCATGAATATCCAGTTCACAGGGCCTTGATGGGTCTATCAAATTCAAGGCCTGCGTGGCAAAAATTGCCAATTTTCCAGCAGTAAAAGCTGATGCAAATGTCTCATCCAAGTCCCTCCTGACTTCCTTTCATAGCAAATGGTATAATGACTTTAGAATTTGTAACAAGTACAGGATAAACAATCTCTAGTAACCCAAGAGAACCACAAACTACTGTAATAATACTACAGTGATAGCGTAGGGAGGGCCTGGACTTTATCTATGGCTTCCTCTGGGATAGATAACCTCCAAGAACTAGACTGAGAAACCAGGCCCCTGAGCCTCGGTGCTGTTCATGGTCTATTCCTCCTGTAGATGTTGCAGCAGTCTAGGTGCTTCACCTTCTAGGTCTGTAAGAGAATTAGAAGCATGATATCATCAATATAATGGTAAGCCACACCATTTGTAATTTCTCCCATGCTGCCAAGCCTTGGGCCACAAATCCATGACAAATGGTGGGACTGGAGGTATAAGTGTGGATGTACAGTGAATGTCCATTGCGGGCCTTCCCATATGAAAGCAAACTGTTACTGAATTTCCTTTTCTATTTCAATAGAAAATAAAGCATTATAAATATCCACAACATAAATATATGTCCCTAGTTCATGAATGAGAATGTCCATAAGGGCTGCAATAGAGGGGACAGGAGCATGTAGAGGGGGTATGACTTAACCTAGTTTTCTGAAGTCCATGGTCATATGCCAGAAACCATCTTGGTTTTTCACTGGCCACACTGAGGAATAAAAAGAATTTTGGATGGGCTTTATGATACCCACTTTCTCCAGGTCATGGAGGGTACTCCAATTTTATTATGACCTCCAGACAATTCCTATTGCTTGGTATTTATCACCCACTGAAGTACAGGCAAACACACAGGCAGGTGCTTAGCATGTCCCCTTAGAACTGTCTTTACCACATGTATCCTCAGTCTGAACTCACCTGCAGTGGCCTGTAACTATAGGCCCTGCAGGATATCTGTCTCCCACCTATATTCAGGGATGGGAGAGATATACAGAGTATATTCCTTTTGTGGCAGATGCCCTATTCCCCAAAGGATTCAGGCTTGTTTCACTCTAACAGCCTTACCCCTATATTCATTTATAACAGTGGGGATCCCAGGAAACTTCTCAGGATTATCACAAATCAGAGAATTCATGTCCTGAGCCCTCCAGAGCTAGAATGGTAGCACATTCACTGAGGACCAATTAATTGATATTTCAGCATGTGGCCTCCAGTGCCCACCTAGTCCCCCAATGCAGGTGCCCTGACCTTCACCTCAGTCAAACTGTATCATTCTACCACCTTCCTGTGAAGGTCCAGGCAGGATCAGTTTACTCTACAACAGGAAGTCCTGCAAAAACAAGAGCCAGACTTTGACTTTGTCTCCGGCTTCAATTTCTTTGTCCTCACATTAACTAATGGTGAGAACCATTGTTCTGGTTTCAATTGCTGCTACAGCTCCAATAAGATTTATTTGACTTTCCATCAAATTTCTATTTATCTGTACCTACCTTTATTAAATTAACCCACATGTGGGTCTTTGTGACCTTCGTGGATCCCTTTAAACTCTTCTTCTCAGTAGCAGATCACACTGTCTTCCATCCCTCATTGCCTCTGTCTCTTCCAGATCTTCCGCAGTATGAGTAGTCCCTTTTATGGGTTTCCCTACGAGAGGGGCAAGAATAGTCACTAGGGACCTAAAGAAGGATGGGGAGCTGTTTGAAGCACAAACAACTCCTCATCTGAGTCATGATGTTTATAAATGGCATTTTTCATGCCCAACACTGATAACACCTTTTGGAGCTCAGCATACATATGCCATCAATAGGAACAGTTAGTAAATCACCATGATTAGGCCACACAGTGAAAAATGTGGCTATCATTCCATTGAGATGGGACTAGTTCCCCAGAATATGATATGTACTTTGTAACTGTGATGCAGGGCAGAGTGAGTCTTCAGGGAAGCCAGCATTCCCATTTCTAACCATTCTAGACAAGAGAGTTCTATCAATCATTACATCCAAAAGATGCAAGAGCAGGTTGACATAGACTCCGAGGCCTCTGCCTAAATTTATTTGAAAGGAACATACACTCAGACAGAAGTGTGGACAACCTCAGAGAAGATGTGCAATTATGGGTTTAGGATTTGGATTTTATAGGGCCTTTTGGGTAGGGGTGAGAATAAGGCATTATGTGTACAAGTTTTGCCTTAAGAAGAGGGTTATTTAGATGACAGATCAGCATTATTTACCCACATAGGCTGGCTTACTCTTCAGAGGTCTATCTTTCATCCTGGTTACAAAGTTACTTGACTGATTAAGGGGCTGGAAGAAGAGAAATAGCTGCATACAGATTAAGTTAAAGAATAAGGGGGGTCTTTTTCACAGGTTATGTACATTTCACAATGCTATGACCCTTGTTCCATTTCCCTGCTTTATCTCAGCAACACTGGCAACACTCTGAGGTGTTATATAATTTTATTATTTGCTTACATGTTCATTCACTATCTTTGGATTATAGGGACCTTTGTTCTTCAGGCCCTATATTTACTGCCTAGACAGTGTTTAACATGACCAGCACTCAATTTGTATTCCTGAAACAATGAATAATTTATAATTAAAACTGGAGTATTCATGACCCCTTAGGGAAAAAGCTGAATGGGAAAAAATTCTGTATCAGAGTAGTGAGTGGGAATCCTGTAAAGGGTATCAATGTATACACAAAATATAAAAATTAATTTCTTGACAGGAAAATATAAATTTGTAGCACTTCAAATAAGTGAGTAATGCATGTTTGTGTGAACATAGTCATGATACTTTCCTCCTTCCTGATAGTCATCTCCTTGATTATACACAAATTTAATGGTTTCTTCTTCTGGGGCTTTCAGTGGAACCAGAACTGCAGCCCCTCCTACTCAGGGTTTTCCTCTCCAGGTACCTGCTCATCATCCTGGATGTCAGGTCACATCAGCTCATTCTATTTCAATATGGAGTTTTATCTATTTTATACAGAAAAAAATAGTATCAAGTGTGAATTACTTTAATTTACTTCTACTATTCCTACATCCATATATGATATTCTCTTCTAAGTTAGAAGGCACATCTCCTACACTGCTCCATACAAGTCAGCTATCTGTGATCTACATATTACATCGACCAATGTGCCATAGAGTTTTCCTGCTAACTGATATATTGTAGTATAAAAACATATTTGAGATATACAATTGGATGAATTAACAAAGCTACGCAAAAATTACAAAACTTGCATGTTTCCATTTGTGTATAATTTAAGAAAATGCACAAGAAACTTTAATGGCTTTTTTTCATCAACTGTTAAAACATTAATGTCCCTGAGCCTCAACTTCATTATTTCTGAAGGTAAATTGTGGCTGCAAACATATTCTCAAACAAGTGTAAGAAATAAGTGAAATGTGTGGACATATTTTGTTGATGCCAGAGAAAATGTTCCCAGGTAACGCTATGTGTATGTACATGGGTGTTTATTTTTATGCCCTTTAATTTTAAATAAACATATATACACATAGGTACACAAACCCAAACTCATTATATAATATCTATTTTATGTTGAAAGGAAACGAGAGAAAGTTGAAAAGGATCATTATAAAAAATGAATTAATTAATATTAAATTAAAGGAATGTAGAAATTAGACACAAAGATTTGAATTATATAGTAGACACAAATTTAAAGATGAAAAAAGTTTCCTATATCCATGCCTCAAAGGCATCAAAATCTGAAGTCATGTGCATTTGTATAATGCGAACCTCCCTGCCAGCCGAGGAGGTTGGACACACCCCAGCTGATATTGTGTTCCTTCTTCTGCTTAAGGTGGAGTCATAACACAAAATGCCTTATCCGAGGGAATGCTAAATGAGCAGCATAAGTGAGAAGCAGGATCAAAGCTTCCTGAACAAGATTTTATTTGGATAAATGTATTCAATTCCTATGCTATGTAAAATGACCACACCAGCAATTTAAACACATCTATGCTTTTAAAATTCTGGAAGTCAAAAGCCATAAATGGGTTTCCTCAGGCAAAAACAAGATTTTTGCATGTCTCGGTTCCTTCTGAAGACTACAGGGAAGAATCTATTTACTTTCATATTTCAAGCTCAGATTGTGGTAAAAACTAATTTATATTTATTCCTTATAGTTAATAAGTAACTCATAAAGATGGACTAAATCACTGCTCATAACTTCTGATATAAATACCAAATTCCTCATTGTTTTGGAAAAATTCATGAAGTCAAGGTTTATATCAAAGAACATAGTTCTCCCCCTTGCTGAAATGGAAAAATAGAAAATTTGTGTAGATATTAGGTGCTATGTGTCCACCACAATTCAATATTTTGAAGATTAAAGGGATCAAATCCAGGTATATTATACAGTCTTATCTTAAATAAATGAATCAGGGCTGGGGTATGGTGCCTGCAGCCTAGGACTCTAGAAAACTGTAGATTTCATGAGTAAAGACTAATAAAAACAAGATTCTCTTAATTCTAACCTGGTCTATTGGGAACCTAGAATCTCCAGGAAAACTTTCTTTTCCACCCAGACCAGTGTCCCATGGGGAAATAATGTATTTAGAGGTTGGAGCAAAAGGAGGAAAATGTGCCTAATGAAACAGGATCTGTAATATGTCCTCTGTTGCAGCCCCTCAGCATGTGCCACCTTGGACTAGACAGGATCTGGTTGTTGCTTTTAAGTTTAAATTGTCTCTGGGCTGATGCTTCATGTCCTGTCACCATGTTCTTGGGAGATAGCTTCAGTCTCCACCATCTGTCATCCAGAATGAATTTTGACTTCCACCTGGTGACCTTCTCCTCAGCAGTCCCAGCCAGGAGAGTCCAAGAGACCAGTAGGTAATGTAGGAGAGGGTTGAAGAGAACAAAACTGAGCACATACAGCTGAGGACAGTGAAAACCACCAGCCTAACCCAGCATCTGGACATCTCTACAGTTGTTTGCTTTGTTTAAGTAACTAACCAATTTATTTATGGTGCTAAAAGGAGAAGAACATTAACCACAGAAATTCTTGTATGATCATTGACAATTAAGTGATCAAAGTCCAGTTAGAGGAGGAAATGAAAGGTGTAAAATGCTTCCAGTAAAACTAGAACAAACCAAAGGTGTTTTACAGTTAAAGAGAGTATGAAAACAAAGGATTTTGTGTGAATGGTTGTCCAGTGAAGTGAAGGCATTTCTTTTTTATTTTTATGATAGGGTATATTCAATGATGATTCTATATTGATTAGATAGATCCAGTCCAGTGTATTTCTTGCAAGTTCACCTTGCAACATCAGTTCAAGAGGCATTCATTTGACAGAATCTTCTTTCACTCTGAGTGTTCACTGGAAGGAATTTTATTTGATTTTTTTAAATGTGGTATGGTAAATAGATTTACTTCACAATTATTTCATTAGCTGTGAAGTTTAATATACTTGTGGGTGTGTTATTCATTTGTTTTTGCATTGTAAATTGTCTCTACAAGCTCTTTACAGGTGTATAGCAGTGTCAGAGTGTTTTTGTTTCTGTTTTTGATGCATTATTTTGAAACAAGGAATTGGTTTTTTTTAATCAAATTTGCATTTGCCACTGAGTTCTACTAGATAGAATAATTGTACACATGGGCAATTGTGAGTGTGTATCAGTTGTGATGGGTCATATTCATTACTCAGTCATATGTGTTCTCTCTATTGCTTTTTTGTTCTTCATTTTTCTTACTGAAAAATGTCAGTTGTCATATTTAATATTCATAACATGCAAATTCTTCCTATCAATAAAAATGGAAAGTTATTCACTATACTAAGTGCTAATATATCACCCTTTATTCATGTTTCTAACTTGTTTTCACATCTCTGTCCTTTATTGTTCTTGTTGAAATTTTGTGATTATATCTCTTTCTAAAACTGTATAATCTTCATTCATCATCTAACATTGAGAGGGGCTTTATGCATTGGGGTGAATAAATGATTTGTGTATTTTATATTTTTAATTAATTGTCTTTCTGTTCCTGCTTGAAAATTCCAGTTCTGACTACATTAGGATTCCTCTATTGCTCTAATGATATAACTCCCTTTTTGAAAAATTTTGTCATAACCCCTAAAGGGACAGTGAATGAACATTATCAAGGTCATCAGTTCTATATCTCCCGCATTCTCAGGAATCTCTTCTTTATTATCAGATGGCTCTTGAATTCTTGTCCTCCTGTGCGATTCAATGTCAACAACATGTCTTCACAAACATGCATGTCCTTCCTACCTCGTCAAGTTTCCTAGGAAGGAAACATCTGCGTGGTCACTTGTTCATATGGTTACCCAAAATAAATTTGAATGAGAAGATAACCATGAATGCTCTCCCAGATGTCATTCATATGTCAAAAATAGGAAGGGGCTAATGCTTTTAATTGCCATAAATGTTGTTTGCTTTGATTATTTTATCAGTTAGTTATTGCTGTGTGACAAGCTATCCTGATTCAAGTGATTTATCACAATGCCTTTATTGTCTAGCAGAATTACATGATGGGAAGTTGTGACCTCAGCTTGGATATTCAGGATTCTTAAGTTATCCCTGAATCTCTTCATTGTGTTTCTAAGGCTTGTCCATGATGTTGTGAGAAGCTGTAGCATACTTCTGTCTTGAGTCAATTTATGTTAGTGATTTCTACGTATAAATATATGTTAATCTTCTTGTTTAAAAAAATGAGTTTATAAAATTTGAAGGCCTTGATTAAATCCTATTATTTTTTGCATGCATATATGACACTTTTGTTTCTATCCAGTTAGAATACATATCTCCACCCCCCAACAAAATGTGACTCAGGCGTCTATGTTCTTAATCTTACCTTGGGACATGTATCTCTAGAATTTTAAAAAATATAATTAATCAGAATATAGTAACATACAAGAAGTTACACATATTTAAAATGTGAAATTTTCTGATTTAAAAAACAAAAATTAACAGTACATACTGCATGGGTTCGTTTATATGTCATTCAAGAAAGAGCACCCAATATTTATTTTGTTATGTAATTAAAACAATTAATTACCCTGCCTTTTTTTCCTTATTTCTGATGGTGACGTAGGATATAAGCTTAATATAGGTGTTTGTTAGGAATAAATGAAATATTGGGAACTACTGATAAGCCCAAGAACTCTTTCTTGGGAAAGAGCACATGTTTGGGCATTTGTACGTGATTTTCTTTCAAATAAATACACTCACAAATATGTGCACATACACAGAAATTAATAATCTCATATTTTATAATTAAAATAAATTTATGACAAAATTGGAAAGGACAGAAATTAAAAGAATGAATTGTTGCATTACCATGAAATTAAAAGACTAGAAATTTAGGAACAAAGACACAATGGGAACTCACTATACCAGCCAATGTGGTAGAACTCCTGAGTTTTATCTTCTACCTAAGGTTAGATTTCAACACAAAATTCCTTTACAAAAAGGAAGCAAAATGAACTTTGAGAGGCTAAGACTCAATTTCCTCAAATAAACAGAATTTTTAAAAAAAATGTGTGTATCATATTTCTGTTGCTGCTGTAAAAAATTAGCGTACTGTGGAGGGTATAAAAGAAACATTTATACTCTTATGTTTTGGAGGACAGAGCCTGAAATGAGTCTCAGTAGACTAAAATACAGATGTCTGAAGGATGGGTTCCTTCTGGAGACTCCAGAAGAAAATCTCTTTCCTTTCCTATTTGAGTTTCTGGTATGCACAAGCTGCGCTTGGCTCATGGACTTTTCTCCATCTTCAGAGCCACCAGTATAGCATCTTCAAATCTCCATCTGATTTCAATTACTCTGCTTTTCATTTTCACATTCAGAGAACCATGAATGGGAGAAAATATTTGCAAATGATATATGAAGTAAGGTGTTAATATCCAAAATATATAAAGAATTCATACAACTAAACAACAAAAGAACAAAAAATCCAATTAAAAATTGGACAGAGGATATGAGTAGATATTTTTCTGAAGAAGAATTACAGATACACGGAAAGATGTTCAACCTCACTAATCATCAGGGAAATTCAAATCAATACTAAAATGAGATACCAAGGTAACATTCATTCATGGATGTGATAATTTGTTTGAAGGTTAGGCCTCTTCACAACAGGAGAATTCATGGAGAAGGAGAAATAAAAACAGGATTCACCTGAATTCTAACATGGTTTAGGGAATAGAAAATTGACAGATAATTTCCCATTTTGTCCAGACCTGTGTCCGACAGGGCAAGATATGCTCAGAGGCAGGACAAACAATGGAAGCAGTAACTAATTATCAGACATAGGAAGTGATAAATACCTCATCTGCTGCATCCCTCAGCATGGGCCACCTTGGGCTGCACAGGACATAGTTGTACTTTTGGAATCCTCAGTCTGGCTGGGGCACCAAAGCCTGGCACTTTCCTGCTGTCTTATCAGGGGACAAAGCTTCAGTCTCCATCATCAGCGATCCAGGAAAGAATTCTGACTTCTACAGGGAGACCTCCCTCACAGAGAGCTCTTCCTGGTGAGTCTGAGAGCCCAGCAGTCCTGGCAGGTAAGGGTCAGGGAGAAGCAAAGCCAGGAACAGATGCTACTGATGGCCACCCGAGAGCCAGTGCAGCCTAGCCTCCAGCCTAGGGAGGATTGCACTTGTCTGATTGCTTGTTTAACAAAGTGATGCAATTATCTAGGAAACTAGACAGAGATGCAAACATTGAATTCAGAAAATCTGGTGTCATTTTGACAGCTAACTGATACAGAAAATAAGTCCAAATGTCCCTCTAATTCAGGATGTCAGGTAGATTGCCAGCTTTGAGGAGAAACACAGTGAAGCGAATGCATTTCTTTTTATTTTTAACATGACGAATTTTTTACTATTTTAATATTGATGAGAAAGATCCAGATCAAGGAATGCTTGCAAACACATCCCTGCACAACCATGAGTGAGACATATACTTCACACTATCTTCCTCATTCTGGGTGTTCACATGAAAAAAAATCTATTTAATAGGTTAGAAAGCATATGCCAAAGGGCATTAGTTTATGATTATTTCATTATGTGTGAGGCCATATATTTTGTGGATTAGTTAGCCATTTACTTTCTTTTTAAATAATTTTTATTGAGGCATAGTTGACATACAACATATTACTTTCAGATATTAAACATGGTGATTGAGCAATTATACACTTCCAAAATGCTCACCACAGTAAATGTAGCTAACGTCCATCAACATTCAAATAAATTACAGTATTATTGACTATATTCCCTAAGCTATACTTTAATCCATGGGACTAATTTATTTTCCATTTGGAAGTTTGTAACTCTTTATCCTCTTCATCCATGTTGCCCACACTCCAACCATCCTTTATGGTAACCACTAGTCTGCTCTCTATGTTTGTGAGTCTATTTCGGCTTTGTTCATTTGTTTTGTTTTTATATTCCACATATAAGTGAAATCATATGGTTTTTGCCTTTCTGTCTGACTTATTTCACTGGTTATAATGCCCTCTAGGTCCATTCATGTAGCAAATGGCAGGACATTTTTAAGGGCTGAATAATGTTCCATTGTGTATATGTACCACTTCTTTATCCATTCATCTACTGACTGTTAAGTTGCTTCCATATTATGGTCATTGTAAATACTGCTGCAGTGAACATGAGGGTACATATATCTTTTTGAATTAGTGATTTTTGTTCTCTTTATGTAAATTCCCCTAAAGTGGAATTTCTGGGTCATACTATATTTCTAATTTTTGTTTTTTGAGAAACATCCATACTGCTTTCACAGTGGTTGTATCAATTCACAGGAAACGTACAGCATCAGTAATATAGTCAATATAATATTGTAATAAGTTTGTACAGTGACAGATGTTAACTACACTCATCATGATGACCATTTAGTAATATGTGTAACCATCAAATCACTATGTAGTACACTTCATACCAGTATAATATTGTATGTTAAAGATAACTTAATTGTGTTTAAACTAATTTTAAAAAATGAAACGAGTGCTTGCATGACATAATATACTTAGGGAAAAATCATATGAAGAATTTTTCTTTGGTAAAAGAATGGAACCACGAGACACGTGCAGGATTGTATAAAGTATGGTCTGGAAAGGCCCTTGTAGGTTGGATGAAGACAAAAAGCAGGACTGCAGTGTATCCATTGTGTTTATCACATTTGAGATCAAAACCCAAAGTACAAGAAAAACAAAGAAAAAAATGCAAATGAAAGGGAGAAAAAAACTTACCTCTACTATCCAGTCATATAAAAACCAACTGGTCACATATATAGAATGGGCACCAAAACAAACAAGCAGACTTTCACTCTTTGATATTTAAAGTAGATGCTTTGTTGTATTTTGTATATTTCCTTTCTTGAGTGATTGGTATATTTTCTTTGCTTGGCATCAAGGGGACGTGATCAGGGTTGGAAAGCCTCCAGAGCCAAGGAGGCATTTTCTTCATCACAGTCTCTCAGGGACCACCTGGGCTTATTAGATCTTCTTCCTTGTGTCCTTTACCCTCCTCTCTCCCTCTAGGCTTATTGGCCAGATTGTTTATGTTTCTTTAAATAAAGAGCATGAAATGGACATATCAACATTGAACCCCAATTTAATTTTCCATGGGAGGCTTATGATAGCAATTTCTGTGTATGATAGGGACCAGATAATTGATTTGAGCAGCATAAGCACTTATAGACTAAATGGTGTGAGTGAAGATGTGTAAATAACAGCAGGACACCTGGGTGCATAGTGGGGTGAAGTGTGGGGTGGTGTGTGTTGGGGGGTGTGGGTGTTCCTTGTAATGGAGGAGAGTCCTCAGAACAGGAGTACCAGGGATCATAAATCCAAGGTGACTTCTATACCTCAGGGGCCAGAACTCAGTCAGGATAAGGTACTAGGAAGGGGATCTTTTTCAAATCTATGATGGCTTTGCAATATATTTACCTTGTGTGGACAGAGGAATCCTTGTGCCTTGAAGACTCAGAAGGCAGGAGGCCACCTCATCCTCATCATCCTTGGACATCACCTCTCGCCACCCTCTGCCTTGCCCATCCCCCTCAGCACACTGGCTCATGTTGAGCCCTGATTGCCTAAAACAACTACCTTCCCCAGGACATTTTCACACTGTCCATTCCCTCTGCCAGGTACACACTTACCAGATAATGTGTGTCTCCTGCTCATTCTTCTTTGAGGTGTCTGTTAACCTGTCACCTTGTTGCAGGTATTTGTCAAACCACCAATAAAAAATAAAAACCCTTTACACTATTCTTCATACATGCTTTCCTTTCTTCATAGCACATGCACCCTCTGAGAGGGGCACTATTATTTGTAGCTGATCACTCCTCCTCCAGCACTAGATCCTGGGAATATTGTTTTCAGCATTCTCTGCTCTGGACAGTTCCTGGAATGTGGTCAGTATTCATCATCTGTTTCTCAGGTAAATGAAAGATACTCTCGATAAAAAAGTAGCACACATTATGTTTGAGGAACAGGTGACCAGTGAAAAAGGAATTCCTGTGACAGAGGAACTAGGGAGGCCCAAAGCAGGCTATCCATGCATCAAATATGAAAATGAATTTCTTTTATATGAAATAAAAAGATAGCACTTATTTTAGGTTACTAATCTTTCCTTATGGGAAAATTAGTCATTTCTTTTCTCTACATTCTGGTAGTCACCTCCAGCACATGGATCCTGGGAATGATCCAAGAATTTCAGGATTTCTTCTTCTGGGATTTTCAGAAGAACTGGAACCCCTCTTAGTTGAGCTTTTCCTCTCCATGTATCTGATCACTGTGTTTTGGAACCTGCTCATCACCCTGGGTGTGAGCTCAGACCCCCACCTGCACACACCCATGTACTTCTTCCTCTCCAGCCTATCCTTTGTGGACATCTGCTTCACCTCTACCACCATCCCAAAAATGCTGCTAAACATCCAGATACAGTGTCAAGTCATAACCTATGAAGACTGCATCAGCCAGATGTACTTCATCCTACTCATTGTAGGGATGGATGATTTCCTCCTAACTGTGATGGTCAATGACAGGTATGTGGTCATCTCTGTCCCCCTGCACTACATGACCATCATGAACCCTCAGCTCTGTGGACTGCTGGTCCTGGTGTCCTGGATTATGAGTCTCCTGAATTCCTTGTTACACAGCTTAATATGTTGGGTCTGTCCTTCTGTTTCAACATTGAAATCCCCCACTTTTTATGTGAACTCAATCAAATGGTCCAACTTGTCTGTTCTGACACTTTCTTAATGACCTTATGATGTATTTTGTAGCTACACTGCTGGCTGGTGGTCCCCTTGCAGGAGTACTATTCTAAGAGTTTTGTCCATACATGGAATCTCATCAGCTCAGGGCAAGTATAAAGTATTTTCTACTTGTGCATCTCACCCCTCTGTTGTCTCCGTATTTTATTATATGGGCCTAGGTGTATACCTCAGCTTTGCTGTTACCCCCAGCTCACCCTAAGGTGCAGCAGCCTCAGTGATGTACACCATAGTCACACCTGTGCTGAACCCCTTCATCTACAGTCTGAGGAACAAATATAAAGGGGGCTCTGAAAAGATTCTATGTGAAGGAAACTAAGGACCAATAGTATCCTGGACTGAACAAGTGCCTATGATTGCAGAGGCAAAGACTCAGAGTGTGAAATTGTGATTATTTGACCAAATGGACATAGCATTGTTCATTCTGTTTATTTTCTGGAATTTCCATTTCTTTGACCTCAATTACTCTATTCAATTGAAATAACTTATTATAGTAGCTTTCTGCTCTCTCTGTTATAAAACAGCTTGTTCCTTTGTTGTTTTCTTACTTTCCCAAATTTATTTCCAACTATAGATCTGAATTATTTGGTAATTTCCATTTATCTAATGAGGCAACAAAGACATTTTTAATAAATATTTTCTCAAATGACTTATATAATACCAAATAATGTTTCTTTTGTTTTTTAAAGGATTTTCATGCATTGTGTTGCCACAGTGGAAAAAAATTACATGATTAAAAAACAGTTTATATAATTTTATCATTGAGGAAAATCTGAAACCAGTTTTCACTTATATTCATGACACTCTTTTTCATGTCACTATTGTACTTCCTTTTCCTGACAATCTAGACTTTAAAACACAAGTGTGTTTTACCCCTGGTCACTGTGGTTATTTTCTTCATTAGGACCTGTTCTCTTTCATCAGCACCTGTCATAGTCACTGCCAAAAATTGTCACACTTGTCTCCTTTTGGAGTCTACATGGATACACAAATTCAATGAAAAGTTTGATTTTATGGCTTTAAAGGCAGAGAATATTTAAAGTATGATGAAGTAAAATTTGAATTTACACTTTTAATTGCTATACAAAATATTTTTTTTCCAAGCCATATATCTACTCATTCATTTATTGAATGCTGGTGTCCGTGTGTAAAAGGATATATTCACTGGGTGAAGGATCACTTGCATGTGTGTGCTTTTTAATTGACATCTTCTTGTTTATGTTTTAAAAATTCTGGTGATGCCTATAAATATGATTCCTTCTTATAAATGAAATCCATGGCCATTCTAAATTTTATCTTAACCACTAAAGGGACAGTGAGTGAATGAACAATATCAGCATCATGCATTTTAATCTCCATTTTTCTCAGGAATCCCATTAATATTTTCAGTTAAATAATGACTCACGTAAGAGCCATAGTTCACATGTCCAGCCATGTGACTCAAGGTCACCATTATTTTACACAAACATACATATCCTTCCACCTTTCCTATGTACTGCAAAGACCATCCAGATAGTCATTTTTAATATAGTTACCTGAAATAAACTTGAAGTACAAAGTATTTAAGAATGTTCAAATATCAGGGAAAAAGAAGCCAAAATAAGGAGAGCAGATTATTATGCTTTCCCTCAGTTCTGTTTGCTAAGATTACTGAATCAGTCAGGTATTGCTGCATTACAAGTGATCCTATCAAATGGTTTTACAGAATACCTTCATTATAGACATGGACTATATGATAGGAAGCTGTTCTGACCTCTAAAGGGCTCTTCATGGGTCTGCAGTCAAATGTCGATTTCTACATTGTGTTTCTAAAGCCATCCTATGATGGTTTATTTCTGTCTGAACTGATATATGTCAGTTATTGTCCATATGTTGTTATATATTGTTAAGAACCAATATATGTCCGTTATTCCATTTTAGAGAAAATAAATGTTTCTTAAATGTGACTTGTCTTAATTCCACTGCTTCTATGCCCTATTGAAATGTTTGAAACTTTTCTTTCTTCTCAGTTAGAAGACAATACCCCATTTGTTCATGACTCGGCAGCCTGTGATCTAGACCCTACTTTGAGCCAAGCAGCTTCAAAGTTTTCACCTTTTAACTAATTTGTGAAAGTTTAACGATGAAGAACAAACAGTACATTTTTAGATGTACAATTTTATGGATTAAAAGAGCCACACAAAAAATTGAGTGTACATACTGCATTTTTCATTTTTATGCAATTTGAGTAACAGCATAATAAGTCTTAGCTACTTTGTTGTGGATTATAAGAAATTTAATCACCCTGAAACTCAGTTTCCATATATCTAAAGGTAATATAGGTAATAAAATTATCTGCACTTGGATGTTGTGAAGTATAAATGAAATGTGTGGAAATAGTTTCATGAATTCCCCCCTCAAGAGAATGTTCGAGTAACAGGTATGCATATGTATATGTGTGTGTATATTTGTGCAGATCTGTCTTTCAAAGAAGCACACTCACACATGCATATACACTCAGTGACTCATTTTTAATTCTATTATGTTGGAAGAAATTTTGAGAGAATGTTGGAAAGGAAACATATTTAAAGAAGGGAAGTTTGAATTAACATGAAAAATAGAGTAGGAATTTTGATAGAAACTTTTAAAGTTGAATGGGTGACCTTAATTTTATTAATGATTTACTTTTCCTACCTTAATGCCCTAAATATCTTATGTTCAGAACCACATTAACATTTATGCTATGGGAAATTCTCAATACCAGTTATTAGTGCCAAATATCAAATGGACTTTGGATTTCTTTCTTTATTTAAAGTAGGAAATTAACACAAAATGTCCTACACAATGATAATTAAATGAATGAATTTATAGACTTAAATTCAGTTCCCTAAAATAAAATTGCATTGGATAAATGCCTGTATTAGATTCCTATTGCTGCTGTAACAAGTTATCTCACTAGTGGCTTAAAATAGGCAAATGTGCTTGTAGAATTCTGGAGGTCAGAAACCAAAATAGTCCTCATTGGGTTAAACTCAATAACTATGCAGGAGTGGGTTCCTTCTGAAGACTCAGTGGAGACGTGTTCCCTTCCTATTCCAGCTCCTAGAGGCCACCTGCATTCTTGGCTAATGGCCCTTCCTCCATCTTCAAAGCCAATCGCTTGACATTTCCAAATCTCTACTTGACAGTGACTATTCTTCCCTGTGTTTAGACATAGTTGTCATTACCTCACACAGCCAACATCATCAGGGCTAATACCCTTTCTTAAAGCCAGCTTTAGATAGCAACCTTACTCCATCTGCTTCCTTAATCCTCTCTCACTATAAAAAATAAGACATTCAAGGTTCTGGAGATTAGGATGTAGACATCTTTTGGAGGATCTTATTCTACCTATTACAATGTTTTCCGGAGTATATTATTTGGTGTCACTCAAGAGCCCTTGTATGAAAGAATCAAGCACAGAAATTCTTACAGCCTCTGGGATGAGTGAACACACTTTTCCTTAACAATCACATGTAGAAATGAACTTTGTGATTACCTATACTAGACTCCAGCTCACGACCACAGTCTTGCTGCTAAAAAGATCCACAGACAAGAACCTGTGTACCGATGTCACTCCGGAGCTCATATAAATGCAGGGTCTCTGTGCTCATCCGAAATTGCTAAATCAGAATCTAAATTGAACTAACTTCCTGGGTGACCCACAGGCACACTGAAGCTGGTAAAGAGGTGGTCTAGAATTAGTGTTCACCCTCTCATGTTGAAATTTGGAGCAGGAAAATTATTTGTGTTCGGTGCTATCCTGTGCAGTGTAGGTGTTGAGCAGCACCCCTTCAGACACGGCCAAATATCCCCGGGGCAAAATCCTCTCTGGCTGGGAGCCACTTGCCCAGAGTTAGAACTAGAAGCATCCTGACAGAATTACCACCAAGGTCCCATCCCTTATTCAGATTATAACTTTTGCAAGATCTCCAAACTCCACTTCTGTAAAGAACTGGAGTCATAATGGTACTACCTCAGAGAATAGACTTCCATGAACGTTATTTTTTTATTTTGGTATTATTAATGTACAATTACATGAGGAAAATTACAGTTACTAGCCTCCTCCTATTATCAAATCCCCCACACATACCCATTTAGAGTCACCGTCTATCACTGTAGTAAGATGCTATAGAATCACTGCTTGTCTTCTCTGTGTTATACTGCCTTTCCCGCATCCCTCCCCCACTACATTATGTGTAGTAATCATAATACCTCTTTTTCCCCCTTATCTCTCCCTTCCCACCCATATTCCCTTGTCCCATTCCCTTTGGTAACTGTTAGTCCATTCTTGGGATCCATGAGTCTGCTGCTGTTTGGTTCCTTCTGTTTTTCTTATACTCCAGAGATGAGTGAAATCATTTGATACTTGTCTTTCTGTGCTTGTCTTATTTCACTGAGCATAGTACCAACTAGCTCCACCCATTTTATTTCAAATTGTAGGATTTGTTTTCTTCTTATGGCTGAATAATATTCCATTGTGTACATGTACCACATCGTCTTTATCCAATAATCTACTGATGGACACTTAGGTTGCTTCCATTTCTTGGCTATTGTATATAGTGCTGCAATAAATATTGGGGTGAATATGCCCTTATCAAATAGGGCTGCTGCATTCTCAGGTTAAATTCCCAAGAGTGGAGTTCCTGGGTCAAATGGTATTTCTATTTTTAGTTTTTTTGAGGAACTTCCATACTGCTTTCCACAATGGTTGAACTATTTTACATTCCCACCAGCACTGAAGAAGGGTTCCCCTTTCCCCACGTCCTCGTCAATACTTGCTGTTGTTTGTCTTTTGGATAGTGGCCATCATAACTGGTGTGAGGTGATATCTCATTGTGGTTTTAATTTGAATTTCTCTGATGATTAGCGATATGGGAAATATTTTCATGTGCCTGTTGGCCATATGAATTTCTTCTTTGGAGTAGTGTCTGTTCAGCTCCTCTGCCCATTTTTTAATTGGCTTATTGCTTATTTTTTTTAAGTTGTGTGAGCACTTTACATAATTTGGATGTCAACCCTTTATCAGATATGTCAGTTATGAATATATTTTCCCATAGTGTAGGATGTCTTTTTGTTGTACTGATGGTATTCTTTGTTGAACAGAAGCTTTTTAGTTTGATATGATCCCACTTGTTAATTTTTGCTTTGTTTCCCTTTCCAGGGGAGACATGTTCATGAGGAAGTTGCTCATGTTATGTCCAAGGGATTTTTGGCTATGTATTTTTCTAAATTTTGTGGTTTCATGACTTACATTCAGGTACTTGATCCATTTTGAATTTACTTTTGTTTGTGGGGTCAGACAAAAATCTAGTTTCATTCTCTTACATGTAAGTGTCCAGTTTTGCTAAGAATAACTGTTGAAGAGGCTGACTTTTCCCCATTGTATATCCATGACTCCATTATTGTATATTAACGGACCATATATGCTTGGGTTTATAAGAGGGCTCTCTAGTCTGTTCCATTGGTCTATGGGTTTGTTCTTATGCCACTACCAAATTGTCTTGATTACTGTGGCTTTGTAGTAGAGCTTAAACTCAGGGAGTGTAATTACCTCCCACTTTATTCTTCCTTCTCAGGATTGCTTTGGCTATTCGGGATCTTTTATGGTTCCACATTAATTTTATAACTATTTGTGGTAGTTCATTGGTATTTTGATAGGGATTGCATTGAATCTGTAGATTGCTTTAGGCAGGATATCCATTTTGACAGTAATAATTCTTCCTATCCATGAGCAAAGGATGTGTTTCCATTTATTGGTATCTTCTTTAATTTCTCTCAGGAATGTCCTGTAGTTTTCAGAATATAAATCTTTCACTTCCTTGGTTATGTTTATTCCAAGGTATTTTATTCTTTTTGATGTAATTGTGAATGGAATTGTTTTCCTGATTTCTCTGTCTGCTAGTTCATCATTAGTGTATTGGAATGCAAAAGATTTCTGTGCATTAATTTGCATCCCGCAACTTTACTGATTTCATATATTAGATCTAGCAGTTTTGGGGTGGATTCTTTATTGGTTTTATGTACAATACCATGTCATTTGCAAACAGGGACAGTATGACTTTTTCCTTACCAACTTGGATGCATTTTATTTCTCTGTGTTGTCTGATTGCCATGGCTAGGACCTCCAGAACTATGTTGAATAATAGTGAGGAGAGTGGGCATCCTTGTCTTTTTCCCCATCTTAAAGGAAAAGCTTTCAGCTTCTCGCTTTTAAGTATAATGTTGGCTGTTGGTTTGTCATATATGGCCTTTATTATGTTGAGGTACTTGCCCTCTATACCCATTTTGTTAAGAGGTTTTATAATGAATAGATGATGAATTTTGTCAAATGCTTTTTCAGCATCTATGGAGATGATCATGTGGTTTTTGTCCTTCTTTTTCTTGATGTGGTGGATGATATTGATGGGTTTTCGAATGTTGTACCATCCTTGAGCCCCTGGGTTGAATCCCACTTGATCATGTTGAATGATCTTTTTGATATATTTTTGAATTTGTTTTCCTAATATTTTGTTGGGTATTTGTGCATCTATGTTCATAAGGGATATTGGTCTGTAATTTCCTTTATTGTGGTGTCTTTGCCTGGTTTTGATATTAAAGTGATGTTGGGCTCGTAGAATGAGTTTCCCTCCTCTTCTACTTTTTGGAAAACTTTAAGGAGGATGGGTAATGTCTTCATTAAATGTTTGGTAAAATTCAGCAGTGCAACCATGTGGTCCAGGGGTTTTGTTCTTAGGTATTTTTTGATTACCAATTCAATTTCCTTGCTAGTAATTGATCTATTCAGATTTTCTGTTTCTTCCTGGGTCAGCCTTGGAAGGTTTTATTTTTCTAGGAAGTTGTCCATTTCTTCTAGCTTATCCACTTTGTTAGCATGTAATTTTTCATAGTATTCTTTCATAATTCTTTGTATTTTTTTGTGGTGTCCCTAGTGATTTTTCCTTTCCATTTCTGATTGTGTTCAATGTGGGTAGACTTTGATTTTTCTTGATAAATCTGGCTAGGGGATTATCTATTTTGTTTATTTTTTCGAAGGACAAGCTCCTGCTTTCATTGATTCTTTCTATTGTTTTATTCTTCTCAATTTTATTTATTTCTGGTTTAACCTTTATTATGTCCTTCCTTCTACTGACTTTGTGCCTCATTGGTACTTCCTTTTGTAGTTTCATTATTGAGAGTTTAGACTGTTCATGTGGGATTGTTCTTTCCTGAGGTAGGCCTATATATCAATATACTGTTCTTAGCATGGCCTTCACTCTGTCCACAGATTTTGTGGTGTTGAATTATTGTAGTCATTTGTCTCCATATATTGCTTGATCTCTGTTTTTATTTGGTCATTGATCCATTGATTATTTAGGAGCATGTTATGAAGCCTCCATGTGTTTGTGGGCTTTTTTATTTTCTTAGAGTAATTTATTTCTAGTTTTATACCTTTGTGATCTGAGAATCTGGTTGGTACAATTTCAGTCTTTTGAATATACTGCGGTTTTTTTTGTGGCCTTGTATATTTTCTATTGTTCAAAAATTTACATGTGCACTTGAGAAGAATATGTATTCTGCTGCTTTTGGTTGGAGTGTTCTGTAGATATCCATTAGGTCCATCTGTTCTAATACGTTGTTCAGTGCCTCTGTCTCTTTGCTTATTTTCTGTCTGGTTGTTCTGTCCTTGGGAGTGAGTAGTGTTTTGATGTCTCCCATATGAATGCATTGCATTCTATTTCCCTTTTAACTCTGTTAGTATTTGTTTCACATATGTAGATGTTCCTGTGTTCAGTACATAGATATTTATAATAGTTATATCCTCTTGGACCGAACCCTTTATCATTATGTAATATCCTTCTTTTTCTATTGTTACTTTCTTCGTTTTGAAGTTTATTTTGTCTGATACAAGTACTGCAAATCCTGCTTTTTCTCCCTATTAGTTGCAGAAAATATCTTTTTTTATCCCTTTACTTTCAGTCTGTGTATGTGTTTGGGATTGAAGTGAGTCCCTTGCAGGCAGCATAAAGATGGGTCTTGTTTTTTTTATCCACTCAGTAGCTCTATATATTTTGATTGGTGCATTCAGAACATTTACAGGTAGGGTGATAATCGAGCAGTATGTACTTATTGCCATTACAGGCTTTAGATTAGTGGTTACTAAAGTTTCAAGGGTAATTTCCTTACAATGTAACTGTCTAATTCAACTCGTTTCATATGCTATTAGAAGCACAACCTAAAGGTTCTTTTTCCCTCCTTTGTCTTCCTTTTCATTCTTTATATGTTAGGTATCATATTCTGTACTCTATTTCTATCCCTTTGGTGACATATATTTAGCCTTAAGAATACTTCCATCAATAGCAATCCCTTCAAAATGCACTTTAGAGGTGGTTTTTTGGAGGTAAATTCTCTCAACTTTTGCTTATCTGAAAATTGTTTAATCCCTCCTTCAAATTTACATGATAACCTTGCCAGGTAGAGTATTCTTGGTTTGAAGCCCTTCTGTTTCATTGCATTAATTATATCATGCTACTCCCTTCTGGCCTGTAAGGTTTCTGCTGAGAAGTCTGATGATAGCCTGATGAGTTTTCCTTTGTATGTGATCTTTTCTCTCTCTCTAGCTGCTTTTAAAAGTCTGTCTTTATCCTTGATCTTTGCCATTTTAATCATTATATGTCTTGATGTTGCCTTCCTTTGGTCCCTTGTGTTAGATCTGTGCATCTCCATGGCTTGAGAGACTATCTCCTTCCCCAGATTGGGGAAGGTTTCAGCAGTTACCTCCTCAATGACTCCTTCTATCCCTTTTACTCTCCTTCTGGTACCAATATTATACGAATTTCATTCCATTTGCATTGGTCACACAGTTCTTTCAATATTCTTTCATTTGTAGAGATTCTTTTTTTTTTCTCTGTGCCTCAGCTTCTTTCTATAACTCTTCTCTAATTTCTATTCCTTCTGTTCTACTGCATGTAATCTGTTTTTAAATCCCTCCACTGTTATGTTTCCTTTCATATATGGAATTTCTTAATGATTGAATCTCCATCTTAAATTCATCCCTGTGTTTTCTTGAATATTTTTCTGTACCTCTATAAGCTTGCTTATGATTTTTATTTTGAACTCTCTTTCAGGAAGATTGGTTAGTTCAGTTTTATTTGGCCCTTTTTCTGGGGTTTGTGAGATTTTGGTCTGAACCATGTCCTTTTGAAATTTTATATTTCTGTGTGGTGCCCTCTAGTTCCAAGAAGCTCTAGTCTCTGGATGTGCTCAGCCCCTAGAGTGAGGTTAGGGGTCATAGGGGAATGGAGCTGGTCCCTGGGGTGAGAAAAGATCTGTCTCCTGATTCCCATCTGCCATGCCTGTCTCCGTATCAGAGACACTGGGCTGAGAACACAGATTTAAGCCTCCGTGCTTGTGTCTCTAGCTGTTGTAGGGGGACCTCCCTCTGGCTGGCCTGATGGCAGAGCAGTGAGTGCCGGTTTGCGAGCCAGTGCCAGCAGGCCAGGAGGAAGGCTAGGCAGGCTGTGTGTCACAGTTTGGGGCCTCGGTGCTGAGTCACCAGCCAGGGAGTTGGAGCCCCTGATGCTCCCCAAAGTTCCCAATCTGCTGTGCAGAGTGCACCCAGACAACCTTGTCCCCATATCTGTCCTTCTGCGCAGCAAGTTCCTTGCAAATCCCGCCACTTCAGCAGCCCTCTTGCTGCTAGGAAGTGTCTCTGACTGCCTGCCTTTCCCTTGTCTCAGAGGGGTCGAATGTGGATCGCTGCCCTCCACAATTGGCGGAATCTGTCTCTCAAGCACTCTGCCTGTCCCAACTCCCCATCCTCCAGAGCACCACACAATGTAGGTTTCTGCTCGCAAAGCAGATCTCTAGGGCTGGGTGTTCATCAGTCCCTGGCTTCCACCCCCTCCTCCGCTCCATTTCTCTTCCTCCTGCCCATGAGCTGGGTTGGGGGAATGCATGGGTCCTGCCGGATCAAGGCTTTTGTACGTTTCCATATTTCGTGAGATCTGCTCTGTTCGTGAGTTCAATATGCAGTCTGGTGCAGCCTTCTTTACTGTTGCTGTTTTAGGCTTAGTTGTATTAACTATATTTTCACACTATCTGTGGTTTTGGGAGGAGTTCTCTCTCTCATCTCTTCATGCCACCATCTTTGACTTTCTTGAACTTTAAATCAAAGTGTCCATCGATAGATGAATGGGTAAAGAAGATGTGATACATATACACAAAGAATGTTATTTAGTCAAAAAGGACAAATGATGCTGGGGTTCTTGTTCGTGGAGTCAAAGAATGAGTTTAGAAACACTCAAGGTAGCAGAGCCAAGAAGAGGCTTTTATTTAGAGGTAAAGTATGAGCAAAGAGCTCCTGGCTTGTGCCAGGAGAGGACAAGAGAGTCCATAGTTGTGCATTGTCTAGGGGTTTTATAGGCAGTTGAGAGACAAAGGGCTAGACATGCAGACCTGCCAAAAGGTCGCCAAATGTTTATCTTTGAAGAGACTCTAAGTTTCTTATCAGTCTTCTGCTTTTTTTTCAAAGTTATCAAGATAAGAAATTTACTTCTTTGGCTCTTTTCCACAACAGTACCTCCTTGATCTGGGAGCATATTCTCTCCCAGGAGAGCAGCTTCTTGGTCTGGGAGCATATCAATAATGACTGCCTGTTCTTCTCCCAAGGTGGTCTGAGTTATTGTCTATGTTAAGAAACATAGTTTTGACTTCTGGAGTTTTAAACTGCAATCTTATCTTTAAGATGGAGTCCTTCCTGTTTTTGCTATGCTGTTTATGACTGGGTTTCCTTGCCATTATTAACTGTCCAGGTTGAAAATCATTTGATTTAGGGCTGGAGGAATAAGAGCAGCATCTGGGTAAAGTTAAAGAAAATAAGCTGTGCCTTTTAGCAGGCTAAAGTAAATATGACAATAGTCTAATATAATTGACACAATAAAGATATTGGCTATGCTGAAGTGTATTGTATTCTTTTTTAATTTTGGTATGATTAATCTAGAGTTACATGTGCAACATTATGGTTACTAAACTCCCCACTTCATCAGGTGCCCCCCACTTACCCCATTACAGTCACTGTCCATCAGCGTAGTGAGATGCTATAAAATCACTACTTATCTTCTCTGAGTTGTACAACCACCTGGGGCCCCCCCCAAAATTATGTCTGCTAATCGTAATACCCCTTTTACCCTCTTATCCCTCCCTTCCCACCCATCTTGCCCAGTCCCTTTCCCTTTGGTAACTGTTAGTCCATTCTTGGGTTCTGTGAGTCTGCTGCTGTTTTGTTCCTTCAGTTTTTTTCTTTCATTTTATGCTCCACATATGAGTGAAATCATTTGATACTGGTCTTTTTCCACTTGACTTATTTCACAGAGCATAATACCCTCTAGCTCCATCCATGTTGTTGCAAATGTTATTATTTGTTTTCTTCTTATGGCTGAAGAATATCCCATTGTGTATATGTACCACGTCTTCTTCATCCATTCATCTACTGATGGATACTCAGGTTGCTTCCATTTCTTCACTATTGTAAATAGTGCTGCAATAAACATAGGGGTGCATGTGTCTTTTTGAACCTGGGCTGCTGCATTCTTAGGTTAAATTCCTAAGAGTGGGATTCCTGGGTCAAATGGTATTTCTATTTTGAGTTTTTTGAGGAACCTCCATACTGATTTCCACAATGGTTGAACTAATTTGCATTCCCACCAGCAGTGTAGAAGGGTTGCCTTTTCTCCACATCCTCACCAACATTTGTTGTTGTTTGTGTTTTGGATGTTGGCCATCCTCACTGGTGTGAGGTGATATTTCATTGTGGTTATAATCTGCATTTCTCTGATGATTAGCGATGTGAAGCATTTTTTCATATGTATGTTGGCCATCTGAATTTCTCCTTTGGAGAAGTGTCTATTCATATCCTATGTCCATTTCTTAATTGGATTATTTGCTTTTTGTTTCTTGATGTGCATGAGTTCTTTATATATTTTGGATGTAAACGCCTTATTGGATATGTAATTTCTGAATATATTCTCCCATAATGTAGGATGTCATTTTGTTCTACTGATGGTGTCTTTTCCTGTACAGAAGCATTTCAGCTTGGTATAGTCTCACTTGTTCTTTTTTGCTTTTTATCCCTTGCCCAGGGATATGTGTTAATGAAGTCACTCATGTTTCTGTCCAAGAGATTTTTGCCTATGTGTTTTTCTAAGAGTTTTATGGTTCATGACTTACACTGAGGTCTTTGATCCATTTTGAGTTTCCTTTTGCGTATAGGGCTAAACTGCAGTCCAGTTTCATGCTCTTACATGTAGCTGTCCAGTTTTGCCAACACCAGCTGCTGAAGAGGATGTTATCTCCCCATGGTACTTCCAGGGCTCATTTATCGTATATTAATTGGCCATATATGTATGGGTTAATGTCTGGATTTTCTATTCTGTTCCACTTGTCTGTAGGTCTTTTCTTCTCCCCATACCAAATTGTCTTGATTACTGTGGCTTTGTAGTAGAGCCAGAAGTCTGGGAGCATTATTCTCCCTGTTTTATTCTTCCTTCTCATGATTCCTTTGGCTATTAGGGGTCTTTTGTGGTTCCATATGAATTTTAGAATTATTTGTTCCAGTTCATTAAAGAATGCTGTTGGTATTTTGATAGATATTGCATTGAATCTGTAGATTGCTTTAGGTATTATAGCCATTTAGACAATATTTATTCTTCCTAGCCAAGAGCATAGGTTGAATTTCCATTTGTTAGTGTCCTCTTCAATTTCTCTTAGGAGTGTCTTGTAATTTTCAGGGTATAGGTCTTTCACTTCCTTTGTTAGTTTTATTCCTAGGTATTTTATTCTTTTTGACGTGATTGTGAATGGAATTGTGTTCCTTATTTCTCTTTCTGCTAGTTCATCTTTAGTGTGTAGGAAAGCAACAGATTTCTTTGTGTTAATTTGTATCCTGCATCTTTGCTGAATTCAGATATTAGTTGTAGGAGTTTTGGAGTGTAGTCTTTAGGGTTTTTTATGTACAATATCATATCATCTGCAAATAGTGACAATTTGGCTTCTTCTTTACCAATATTGATGCATTGTATTTCTTTATTTTGTCAGGTTGCCATGGCTCGAGCCTCCAGTACTATGTTGAATAACAGTGGGAAAAGTGGTCATCCCTCTCTTGTTCCTGATCTTAGATGAGAAGCTTTCAGCTTCTCTTTGTTAAGTATGATGTTGGCTGTGGGTTTGTCATATATGGCCTTTATTATGTTGAGGTATTTGCCCTCTATATTCATTTTCTTGAGAGTTTTTATCATGAATGAATGTTGAATTTTGTCAAATGCCTTTTCAGCATCTATGGAGATGATCATGTGGCTTTTGTTCTTTTTGCTGATGTGGTGGATGATGTTGATGGATTTTCGAATGTTGTACCATCCTCCCATTTCTTGAATCCCACTTGATCATGGTGTATGATCTTCTTGATGTATTTTTGAATTTGGTTTGCTAATATTTTGTTGAGTATGTCTGCATCTATGTTCATCAGGGATACTGGTCTGTAATTTTCTTTTTTGGTGAGGTCTTTTCCTGGTTTTGGTATTAGATTGATCCTAGTTTCATAGAATGAATTTGGAACTATTCCCTCCTCTTCTATTTTTTGGAAAACTTTTGGGAGAATGGGTATTATTTCTTCCTGTATGTCTGGTAAAATTCAGAGGTGAATCCATCTGGCCCAGGGGTTTTGTTCTTTGGTAGTATTTTGATTACAAATTCAATTTCATTGCTAGTAATTCGTCTGTTTAGGTTTTCTTTTCTTACTGGTCTGTCTTGGTAGATTGTATTTTTCTAAGAAGTTGTCCTTTTCTTCTAGGTTTTTCTGCTTGTTAGCATACAGATTTTGACAATATTCTCTTATAATTCTTTATGTTTCTGTGGGGTCAACCGTGATATTTTCTTTCTCATTTATGATTATTTATATGTGTGTAGATTCTCTTTTTGTCTTTATAAGTCTGGCTAGGGTTTATCTATTTTGTTTATTTTTTCAAAAAATCTGCTCTTGGTTTCTTTGATTTTTTTCTATTGTTTTATTCTTCTCAATTTTATTTGTTTCTTTTCTAATCTTTATTATGACCCTCCTTCTGGTGATTTCGGGTCTCAATTTGTTCTCCTTTTTCCATTTTCAATAATTGTGTCTTTAGACCATTCGTTTGGGATTGATCTTCCTTCTTTAAATAGGCGTGGATTTCAATATATTTTCCTCTTAGAACTGCCTTTTCTGCATCCCACAGAAGTTGTGGCTTTGTACTGTTGTTGTCATTTGTCTCCATATACTGTGTGATCTCTGTTTTAATTTGTTCATTGACCCATTGATTATTTAGGAGCATGTTATTAAGCCTCCATGTATTTGTGAGCCATTTTGTTTTATTTGTACAATTTATTTCTAGTTTTATACCCTTGTGATATGAGAACTTGGTTGGTAGAATTTCAATAATTTTGAATTTACTGAGGTTCTTTTTGTGACCTTGTATGTGGTCTATTCTAGAAATGTTCCTTGTGCACTTGAGACAAATGTGTATCCTTCTGCTTTTGGGTGTAGAGTTCTGTAGATGTCTGTTATGTACATTTGTTCTACTGTGTTATTCAGTGCCTCTGTGTCTTTATTTTTTTACTGGTTTATCTGTCCTTTGGAGTGAGTGGTGTTTTGAAGTCTTCTAAAATAAATGCATTGCTTTCTATTTCCTCCTTTAATTCTGTTAGTACTTTTTTCATAAATGTTGGTGCTTCTGTGTTGAGAGCATATATATTTAAAATGGTTATATCCTCTTGTTGGACTGACCCCTTTATCATTATGTAATATCCTTCTTTATCTCTTGCTACTTTATTTTGCAGTCTATTTTGTCCTAGTACTGCAACACCTGCTTTTTTCTCCCTGTTGTTTGCTTGAAATTTCATTTTACAATCCCTCACCTTTAGTCTGTGTATATCTTTGGGTTTGAGGTGAGTCTCTGATAAACAGCATATAGATGTGTCTTGCCCTTTTATCCATTATATTACTCTGTGTCTTTTGTTTGGTGCATTCAGTCCATTTACATTGAAGGTGATTATCGATAGATATGCACTTATTGCCATTGCTGGCTTTAGATTCGTGGTTATCAATGGTTCAAAGGTAGCTTCTTTAGTATGTAACAGTATAACTTAACTCTCTTGTAAAGATATTGTAAACACAGTCTGATGATTCTTTATTTATCTACCTTCTTATTCTTCCTCCTCCATTCTTTATATACTAGGTGTTTTGTTCTGTACTCTACATTTCCTTTGACTGTTTTGGTGGATAGATGATTTTACTTTTTGCCTTTAGTTAATATTTGGATGGTCTGCTTTCTTTGCTATGATTTTATTTTCTCTGGTGACATCTTTTTAGCCTTAGGAGTGCTTCCATCTAGAACAGCCCCTTTTATATATCCTATAGAGGTGGTTTGTGGGAGGCTAATTCCCTCAGCTCTCACTTCTCTGTGTATTGGTTAATCCCTCCCTCAAATTTAAATGATATTTATGCTGGATAAAGTATTCTTGGTTCAAGGCCTTTTTGTTTCTTTACATTAAATATGTCATGACATTCTCCTCTGACTTGTAAGGTTTCTGTTGAGAAGTCTGATGATAGTCTGATGGGTTTTCCTTTGTAGGTGATCCTTTTTCTCTCTCTAGCTACATTTAAATATCTGTCCTTATCTTTGATCTTTGCCATTTTTATTAATATGTGTCTTGGTTTTGTCTTCCTTAGGTTCCTTGTGTTGGGAGATCTGTGGGCTTCTGTGGTCTGAGAAACTCTTCCCCAGCTTGGGGTAGTTTTCAGCAATTATTTCTTCAAAGACACTTTCTGTCCCTTTCTCTCTCTTTTCTTTCTCTGGTACTCCTATGACGCGAAAATTGCTCCATTTGGATTGGTCATACAGTTTTCTTAAAATTCTTTCATTCCTAGAGTTCGTTTTATCTCTCTCTGCCTCAGCTTCTCTGTATTCCTGTTCTCTGTTTCTATTCCATTAACAGTCTCTTGCACCCCGTCCATTCTGCTCTTAAGCCCGTCAATCGCTTGTCTCATTTCTGCATTGTCTTTCCTCACTTCCTCCCTTAGTTCTTGCATATTTCTCTGTAGATCCATCAACATGGTTATGACTTTTATTCTGAATTCTTTTTCAGGAAGCTTGTGTATATCAAGTCATTGGTCCTCAGTGAATGTGCAATGTATCCTGGCTCTGGTGGACACAGGAACTGAATGCTCTCTGATTTATGGCAACATTGAGTGATTTCCTGACACCTCCATTGTGATAGATGGGTATGGGGGTAGTTATTAGAGTGAAACAAACCTTTATCCCCTTAGTAATAGGGCATCTATTTCCAAAAGAGTATACTCTGTATATCTTTCCAATTCCAAAATACATTTTAGGGATAGATATTCTGTAGGGCCTAATGTTATAGACCCCTGCAAGTGAGTTCAGATGGATACATGTGGTGAAAGAAGTTACGAGGTGACATGCTAAACCCCTACTCAGAGCTTTGCCTGTGACTTGTCAGGTGAAAATTCCCAAACAATAAAAATTTCCTTGAGGGTAGAAAAAAATTGGAGAAACTACACAAGGACTGGAAAAGGTGGGCATTATAAAGCCCACTCAAAGCCCTTTTAGTTCCCCAGGGTAGCCATTAAAAATGCCAGATGGCTCCTTGCATATGATCATGGATTAGAGAATGGAGTAAAATCATTACCCCCAGCATGCTGCTGTCACCTCTATAGCAGCCTTTATGGACACTCTCAACCATGAACTAGAGACATGTCATTATGTTGTGAATCCTGCTAATGCTTTCTTCTCTATTGTTATAGCACAGGAAAGTCAGGACTAGTTTGTTTAATGTGTGAAGGCCAGCAGTGGACATTCACTGTCCAGCCACACGGATACCTCCAGTCCCACCATTTTTCATGGAATTTTGGCCCAGGGCTTCGCAGCATGGGAGAAACCACAAATGGTGTGGTTGATCCACTATACTGA
>JAQQAC010012408.1:430114-466707 GCA_029783875.1 Phataginus tricuspis | reverse complement strand
TTCACCTCCTTTGTTCACCTTTGTACTTCGTACAAATGTTTGTGATACATGTGTACATATACAGAAACCAATGTAAGAATCTGAAAAGTTACAAATGAAAAGAATGAAGGAATAAACAAGGTTAAAATGAGTAGTTTCAAACAACTGTCATAAGCAAATTGAGGAATCAGTAAATGACATGATATAAAATAGCAATAAGTTAATTATATCAACATGGATAAATAAATTGTCAAAGAACTAGACATAAAAAAATGGAACACATAATGTTCCAAGAATGTTCTGGATTATAGGAGATCCTCATTTATTATTTGTGGAATAAAATCAAGAATTATGCCTCAATATGTATGGACATTTATCATAGAACAAAGTTGTATTTCAGTGTATTTGGAAAATGTTGAATTATAAAGGAAAAACACTAAAGGCTGTTGATTTGGAAGAACCTGACATCTTAATACATCTTGCAAATAATTAGAGGGATTACAACTTCCAAGTAAGATTGGTCCTTATATTTTAGATGAACAGCTAAAAAACTACATAAAAAATACACTGGGGGAAAGAGGTGGCAAAACCATATTTAAAAAGGCAAGAAATTCAGAAGAAAAGTAGATAATTTTTAATAACATTAAAAAATTTTATGGTCAAAAGTTTTCTCCAAAGTTCAGTTCTGAAGAATGACCTGTGGAAATGAAGTGAAATGCTGACACCTATAAAAAGATGGCCAATTCATACGTGGATGTATAATAATAAAAGGTAAATAGAATTGGTGGTCAAATATATGAATTTTGCTGAAACAGGGTAATAGTTTAAAGAAACAAAGAGAAATGTCTTTCATAACCATCAGCTTGGAAAAAAACTTAAGTATCTGTCTCATTGACTTGAGTTGGAACTTTCAAAATGGTCGCCAAAGGGGGACTCTTACTTTATTGGTAGACAAGGAAAGTGTTTTACAATTGGAATAAACCTGTAGATAGCTATATTGCAAATGATTTTCTTTAAGTCAGGATTTCTCAGAATAGGCAATATTGATATTCTGAGCGTATCCTGTGTTTTTCTTTACAGTTCACATAAAATTTTGATATTTATTAAAATAAAGTCATACATAATAGTCTCATAACTTTGTATACCTATTACACTGCTAGTTACATCATTTTATTTCCCAGGGTGCTTAATTTGTACCACCTTTCTTTTTCTTTCTTTTATTATTTTCTAATTTTTATTTTATTTTGCTATTATTAATGTACAATTACTTGAGCAACATTATGGTTACTAGACTCCCCCTAATATAAAGACCCACCACATACCCCATTACAGTCACTGTCCATCAGCCTTGTAAGATGCTATAGAATCAATACTTGTCCTCTGTTTATATTGCCTTCCCCGTATCCTTCCACACAGACCCCCCAGTACATTATGTGTGCTAATCCTAAAACCCCTTTATCCCCCTTATCCTTCCTTACCACCCATCTTCCATAGTCCCTTTCCCTTTGGTAACTGTTAGTCCATTCTTGGGTTCTGTGAGTCTGCTGCTGTTTGGTTCCTTCAGTTTCTCTTTGTTCTTATACTCCAGAGATGAGTGAAATCATTTGATACTTGTCTTTCTCTGCCTGGCTTATTTCACTGAGCATAATACTTTCTAGCACCATCCATGTTGTTGCAAATGGTAGGATATGTTTTCTCCTTATGGCTGAATAATATTCCATTGTGTATATGTACCACATCTACTTTAACCATTCATATACTCATGGACACTTAGGTTGCTTCCATTTCGTGGCTATTGTAAATAGTGCTGCGATAAACATAGGGGTACATATGTCTTTTTCAAACTGGGCTGCTGCATTCTTTTGGTAAATTTCTAGGAATGGAATTCCTGGGTCAAATGGTATTTCTATTTTGAGATTTTTGAGGAACCTCCATACTGCTTTCCACATGGTTGAACTAATTTACATTCCCACCAGCAGTGTAGGAGGGTTCTCCTTTCTCCACATCCTCGCCAACATTTGCTGTTGTTTGTGTTTTGGATGTTGGCCATCCTCACTGGTGTGAGGTGATATCTCATTGTGGTTTTAATTTGCATTTCTCTGATGATTAGCGATGTGGAGCATTTTTTCATGTGCCTGTTGGCCATCTGAATTTCTTCTTTAGAGAAGTGTCTATTCATGTCCTCTGCCCATTTCTTAATTGGGTTATTTGCTTTTTGTTTGTTAAGGTGCGTGAGTTCTTTATATAATTTGGATGTCAATCCCTTTTGGGATATGTCATTTCTGAATATATTCTCCCATTCTGTAGGATGTCTTTTTGTTTGATTTATGGTGTTCTTTGCTGTATAGAAGCTTTTTGGTTTGATATACTCCCACTTGTTCATTTTTGCTTTTGTTTCCCTTTCCAGAGGATGTATGTTCATGAATAAATTGCTCATATTTATGTCCAAGAGATTTTTGCCTAGGTTTTTTTCTAAGAGTTTTATGGTTTCATTACTTACATTCAGGTCTTTGATCCGTTTTGAGTTTATTTTGTGTATGGGGTTAGACTATAATCTAATTTAATTCTGTTACATGTATCTGTCCAGTTTTGCCAACACCAGCTGTTAAAGAGGCTGTCATTTCCCATTGTATATCCATGGCTCCTTTATCGAATATTAATTGACCATATATGCTTGGGATAATATCTGGGCTCTCTAGTCTGTTCCATTGGTCTATGGGTCTGTTCTTCTGCCAGTACCAAATTGCTTGGTTACTGTAGCTTTGTCTTAGAGCTTGAAGTAAAGGAGCATAATTAACCCCACTTTATTCTTCTTTCTCAAGATTGTTTTGGCTTTTCGGGGTCTTTTGTGGTTCCATATGAATTTTAGAACTATTTTCTCTAGTTCACTGAAGAATGCTGTTGGTATTTTGATAGGGATTGCGTTGAATCTGTAGATTGCTTTAGGTAGTAGAGCCATTTTGACAATATTAATTCCTCCTATTCATGAGCACGGGATGTGTTTCTGTTTATTGGTATCTTCTTTAATTTCTCTCATGAGTGTCTTGTAGTTTTCAGTGTATAAGTCTTTCACTTCCTTGGTTAGGTTTATTCCTAGGTGTTTTATTCTTTTTGATGCAATTGTGAATGCAGTTGTTTTCCTGATTTCTCTTTCTGTTAGTTCATAGTTACTGTATAGGAAAGCAACAGATTTCTGTGTATTCATTTCGTATCCTGCCACATTACTGAATTCAGATAGTATGTTTAATAGTTTTGGAGTGGATTCTTTAGGGATTTTTTATGTACAATATCATGTCATGTGCAAACAGGGACAGTTTGACTTCTTCCCTACCAAACTGGATGCCCTCTATTTCTTTGTGTTGTTGATTGCTGAGGCTAGGACCCATAGAACTATGTTGAATAAACCTGGGGAGAGTGGGCATTCTTGTCTTTTTCCTGATCTTAAAGGAAAAGCTTTCAACTTCTCACTGTTTAGTATAATGTTTGCTGTGTGTTTGTCATATATGGTCTTTATTATGTTGAGGTACTTGCCCTCTATACCAATTTTGTTGAGAGTTTTTATAATGAATGGATGTTGAATTTTGTCGAATGCTTTTTCAGTATCTATGGAGATGATCATGTGGATTTTATCCTTATTTCTGTTGATTTGATGAATGATGTTGATGGATTTTCGAATGTTGAACCATTTTTGCATCCCTGGGATGAATCCCACTTGATAATGATGGATGATCCTTTTGACGTATTTTTGAATTTGATTTGCTAATATTTTGTTGAGTATTTTGCATCTATGTTCATCTGGGATATTGGTCTGTAATTTTCTTTTTTTTTGGTGTCTTTGCCTGGTTTTGGTATTAGAGTTATGTTGGCCTCAAAGCATGAGTTTTCAAGTATTCCCACCTCTTCTAGTTTTTGGAAAACTTTAAGGAGAATGAGTATTATATCTTCAGTAAATGTTTGATAAAATTCAGCAGTTAAACCACATGTTCCAGGGGATTTGTTCTTAGGTTGTTTTTTGATTACCAATTCAATTTCTTTGCTGGTAATTGATCTATTCAAATTTTCTGTTTATTCCTTGGTCAGCCTTTTAAAGTTGTATTTTTCTAGAAAGTTGCACATTTCTTCTAAGTTTTCCTATTTGTTAGCATATTATTTTTCATTGGATTCTCTCATAATTGTTTGTATTTCTTTAGTGTCCGTAGTGACTTTTCCTTTCTCATTTATGATTCTTTTTTTTTTATCCATTCAGTTATTCTGTCTTTTGATTGGTGCATTCAGACCAATCACCTTTAGGGTGATTATCAATAGGTATGTACTTATTACCATTGCATGTTTAGATTCGTTGCTACCAAAAGTTCAAGGCTAATTCCATTAGTACAAAACAGTCTAATTTAACTCACTTCATATGTTATTACAAACACAACCTAAAGATTCTTTTTTTCTCCTTGTTTCTCTTCCTCCTACATTCTTCGCATGTTATGTATCATATTCTGCGCTCTTTGTCTGTCCCTTGTGTGATATCTATTTAGCCTTGGCAATGCTTCCATCTATAGGAGTTCATCCAAAATGCACTGTAGGGATGGTTTGTGGGAGGTAAATTCTCTCAGCTTTTGCTTACCTGAAAATTGTTTAATCCCTCCTTTAAAGTTAAATGACAACCTTGCTGGATAGAGTATTCTTGGTTTGAGGCCCTTCTGCTTCATTGCATTAAATATATCATGCCACTCCTTTCTGGCCTGTAAGGTTTCTGTTGAGAAATCTGATGATAGCCTGATGGGTTTTCTTTTGTATGTGATCTTATGTCTTCTCTAGCTGCTTTTAAAAGTCTGTCTTATCCTTGATCTTTGCCATTTTAATTATCATATGTCTTGATATTGTCTTCCTTGGGTCCCTTGTGTTGGGAGAACTGTGCATCTCCATGGCTTGAGAGACTATCTCGTTCACCAGATTGGGGACGTTTTCAGACATTACTTCCTCAATGACACTTTCTATCCCTTTTTCTCTCTCTTCTTCTGGTACCCCTATTATGCAAATATTGTTTCGTTTGGATTGGTCACACAGTTTTCTCAGTATTCTTTCATTATTAGAGATTTGTTTTTCTCTCTGTGCCTCAGCTTCTTTGTATCCCACTTCTCTAATTTCTATTTCATTTACCATCTCTTCTACTACATCTAATCTGCCTTTGAATCCCTCCATTCAATGTTTCATTTCAGATATGGAATTTCTTAATGATTGAATCTTCATCTTAAATTCATTCCTGAGGTCTTGAATATTTTCTGTATCTTCATAAGCATGTTTATGACTTTTATTTTGAACTCTCTTTCAGGATTATTGGTGAGTTCAGTTTCATTTGGCCCTTTTTCTAGGGTTTGTGAGAATTTGTTCTGAACCATGTTCTTTTGATGTTTCATATTTCTGTGTGGTGTCCTCTAGTGCCCATAAGCTCTTGTCTCTGGAGCTTTCCAGCCCCTTAAGTGAGGTTGGGGGTCTTAGGGGAGAGGAGTTGGTGCCTTGGGGGAGGAAAGAGCTATTCTCTGATTCCATATGCCCTGCATGTCTCCAGTATCAGAGCCCTGGACTAAGCACAGAGGCGTAAGCCTCTGTACTTTGAATCTCTTGCTGTTGTAGGTGGGGCCTACCTCTGACTGGCCTGATGCCTATGGAGTGACTTCCTTTTTGCAAGTAGGTGCCCACAGGACAGGAGAAGTCTCGGCAGACTGCATATCACAGTGGGCGCCTTGGAGCTGAGGAGCCATCCAAGGGGGTGGGGTGCCTGAAGCTCCTGAAAGTTCCCAACCAGCTGGGCAGAGTGCATCCAGACAAACTTGTTCACCTATCCCTTCACCTGCACAGCAAGCTGTGTGCAAGCACTGCCCCTTCAGCAGCCCTCTTGCTCCTAGGAAGCCTCTCAGACCGCCTGCCTTTCCCTTTTCCCAGAGTGGCTGGGTGTGGATCCTGTCCTCCACAAATGGCTGGAATCTGTCTCTCAAGAACTCTGCCTGTCTCAGCTGCCTATCCTCCAGAGCACCACACAATGTAGGTTTCTGCTCACAAAGCAGATCTCCAGGGCTACGTGTTCACCAGTCCCAGGCTTCCACCCCCTCCCCTGCTCTGCTTATCTTCCTTGTGCCAGTGAGCTGGGGTGGTGGAAGGGCTTAGGTCCCAGTGGGTCAAGACTTTCCTACGTTATCCTGTTTCGTGAGGTCTATGCAGTCTGGTGCAGCTTTCTTTCCTGTTGCTGTTTTAGGTTAGTTATATTAACTATATTTTCACACTTTCTGTGGTTTTGGATGAGTTCTCTGTCTCACCTCTCAGGACACCATTTTGAATCTCTGAGCTGATCCTTTTTTGTGGTGTGGTCTGTCCTATGCATTGTAGGATGTTCAGAGAATCAAGCCTCCACCCACCCTTCTGTAATGTGACAGCCAACAGGGTCCCTGCACATTGCTCAATGTCTACAGGAGACAAAATTACACCCGATGACAACTACAGTTTGAACTTAACAATCTCTAACTAATTTTTCTAGTATTGACATAATAATTACTTAATGATAAAGAACAGGAGACATCGTCAAAACTGTGGGTAGCACAGACACTGAAACATTATGTATCCACTGAAATAAATATTTGAATTAATTAGTCAAGCAATCACAGACATCTATTTCCTCTGGGATATGTGGAAGTGGAAATCGGGTGACAACAGGTCTGTGTTATTGGCTTCTAATCACTTCTCTCTCATCTGGGGTTCACTGGGGCATCAGACTCACCTGGACGGGGTCTCTGGGAGGAAGGTCTCCTCATGGAGGTCTGAACCCTTCCCTGGATGGCTAATGATGCAGACGAAACCTCTCTGCCCCAATGACAGCAGGAAGGAAGGAAGCTTCAGTCCTCCAGCCAGGATTAGGACTTTCAACAATAAAAAATAAGTAAATCAAAACACCCGTACCCCTTTCCATTCTAGGGTGTGCAGACTGAAATGTGGGAGACAAGAAAATATTTATAGCTTCAAATATCTGCTCATTAGGCAACTTTCCTCTTGTTACTGTGACTTCCCACCAAATGATTGCCCTGGGAAAATGTGTTCTGTATGGACAGGAAATTTCTCCCAATGAATTTCAGTTCCCAATGGATCAGGTTAGAAGAAAAGTGAATCTATGTTTTGTTTTTATTTCTTCTCCAAGGACTTGCTCCCCTTACAAATCTCTAAGTGTCCCACACCTTGTCCCAACTTTGGGTTAGAATTTTCTCCAAGTCTGAGACTAAGGAACCTATGGTAATGAGGTCTCTTGTATTTTCAAAGCATTGACCTGTGGTACAGACACATCCCCTGACTTCTCCAGAAAATTCCTATTCTGTTTATCAACAGAAGAGAGAATGGTGTTCTTCTGATAATACACCTAGAGCACTACATACCTTGGCTTTATGATGTTTGTGCCATAACATGAAATTCATATTTATATCACAAGTTTAAAGCTGTTATTTAGCTCTTCATTAGAAAATGTTTATTAATTACAAGACATATTTTTAGATAATTTTATGTTCTATACTGAGTTTAGCACCTTATAGGGATTGTTGTAATTTTTATAATCATCTTATTCATGAAGAACTACATTTATGAACTCTGTTCTCCCTTGCAGAAATAGGGCTCAGAACGGTTTAGTGATCTGCCCAAAGTTCATATCCAAGTGTGTGATTGGCCTTGATTGTAATTCATTATAAAAATTAATGTCACCAATTGTACTTTAAATCTTTTTGTTTATATATATATCTTACCATATTTAATGTTAATTCAAACATTTCTTATATTTCTATCATTTCTGTCTTTCATGTTTCCATTCAACATAAAAGATATAATTGTAAATGTGTCTGTATGAACTACATGTGTGTTTTTTAAGAAAAATGTTTAGAAATGCACACATAGATATAGACACAGCCTTTAGTTCTTGAATGTTTTATTTAGAATAAAAAATTAATATCCATGCATTTCATTCCTTTCCCACAATATCCATATAAAGTTTTGTTCAGTATCCCACATTTCCTTCAGAAATAAGGAAACTGGGGTTCAGGGAGGCAAAATTTTTAATGATTCCATAACAAAGCAGTTAAAATTTAGGTGCATCATCTTAAAATATACACAAGTGGAAACAAGCTTTGTATGCTCTTGATTTTTTGTAGCTTCTTTAGTTCACCAAATCATATGTGTTATGTATACAGTTTATTCTGTGTATTTATTTTCTAGTAATTCAATTAAATGGAAGAAAATCTAATGGTGCATAACTTAGGGTAAAAAATCATAAGCACCTGATTCTTCAAAATTTTTGTTTCTCTACTATTTTGGAGGGATATTTTGGCCACAAAAGTGTTTTAAATTTCATTTAAACATGTCCACCTTCATAATTGCTTGATACTAAATATAACCTTTTGTTGTCCTTCGTATATGTCCTTTTCTCAATTATTGGATTATTTTCTTTGCTCATCTTTCTCTTGGGTTGTTAAATATGTAAGGTGATTCATACCATAAATTAATCACATTTTTCTTATGGGAAAAAATGTTTTTTCTCCTTATTTTATTTGTTTGGCCTCTAGGGGACATGATCAGGGTAGTAAAGCTACCAGAATCAAGGGTGTGTTTCCATGGGATAGCAATTTCTGGGCATGATTTCTAAATTCTTCAGGGAACAGATACTTGATCTGAGCAAAAAGGCTTTATCCACTTACCACCAAAATGGTATAGGTGAAAGTGAGGACATGTAAATAAAACACCAGGAGGCCTAGGTGTTGAACATGTGTATGTGTGTGTGTGTGTGTGTGTGTGTGTGTGTGTGTATGTGGTTGTGCCTTGTAACCGAGAACAGTCCTCAGAGCAGGAGTATCTGGTCTCATATATTCCAAGGTGACATCTGTAATTCAGGAGCCTGAACTCAATCAAGAGAAGGTACTATGTAGGGGACCTTTTTCAAATCCAGGATCCCTTTACAACAAGATTAATAAGGTCAAGATTTACCTGCGTGGACAGAGGACTCCCTGTGCTGTGAAGACTTAGCAGCTGGGAGGCTACCTCATCTTCATCATCCCCTGAAAGCATCTCTCATTGCTCACTGCCTTGCCCCAACCCCCACAACACAGGATCATGTTGAGCCTTGATTATCTAAAACAACTAATTTCCGCGGGACCTTTGCACTGTCTGTTCCCTCTGCCAGGCACACACTCACCCAGATAATGTGTGTCTCCTACTAACTCTTCTTTGAAGTGTCTGTTGGCCTTTCACTTTGTTGCAGGATTTTGCTGACCCCCAATAAAAAAAATACCCCTTTCCACTCTACTTTACATGTTTAATTTTTATACCATCTGAAGCATATGATGGATTACATTATTACTTTTATTTGTTTACACCTTCTCCAGCACTATATTGTAGGGAGTTTTGTTTTTTCAACATTATATACTCTGGACAGTACCTGAAATGTTGTCTATATTCAGCATCTATTCCAGAGATAAATGAAAGATACTCTTAATAAAACAGTAATAAATATTATTCTTGAAGAAGAGGTGGATGATGGAAAAGGAATTCTTATAGAAGTGGCACTAGGAAGTCCAAAAGGGGACCATCCATACATCAAATATGAAATTAATTTATTTATACTAAAATATACACATAATTATTGTTATTTTGGTGTAATTACTAAACAATCACATGAGCAACATTGTGGTTACTAGATTCCCCCGATTATCAAGTCCCCATCACATACCCCATTACAGTCACTGTCCATCAGCATAGTAATATGTTATAGAACCACTACTTGTCTTCTCTGTGCTATACGGCCTTCCCCATTCCCCCCTCTGCATTATGTGGGCTTATTATAATGCCCCATAATCCTCTTTTCCCTCCCATCCCACCCACCTTCCCCAGTCCCTTTCCCTTTGGTAACTATTAATCCATTCTTGGGTTCTGTGAGTCTGCTGCTGTTTTGTTCTTTCAGTTTTTCCTTTGTTCTTATACTCCACAGATGAGTGAAATCACTTGATACTTGTCTTTCTCTGCATGGCTTATTTCACTGAGCATAATATCCTCTAGCTCCATCGATGTTGCAAATGGTAGGATTTGTTTTCTTCTTATGGCTGAATAATATTCCATTGTTTATATGGATCACATCTTCTTTATCCATTAATCTTCTTATGGACACTAAGGTTACTGTCGTCTTGGCTATTGTAAATAGTGCTGCGATAAACATAGGGGAGCATATGTCTTTTTAAGACTGGGAAACTGCATTCTTATGGTAAATTTCCGGTAGTAGAAATCCTAGATCAAACGGTATTTCCATTTTTAGTTTTCTGAGGAACCTCCTCCATACTGCTTTCCCCAACTGTTGAACTAGTTTACATTCCCACCCGTGGTGTAGGAGGTTTCCCCTTTCTCCGAATCCTCACTAGCATTTGTTGTTTCTAGTCTTTTCTATATTGGCCATCCTAACTGGTGTGATGTGATATCTCATTGTGGTTTTAATTAGAATTTCCCTGATAATTAGCTATGTGGAGCTCTTTTCATGTGCTTGTTAGCCATCTGAATTTCTACTTTGGAGAAGTGTCTGTTCAGCTACTCTGCCCATTTTTTAATTTGATTATTTGCTTTTGTTTGTTGAGGTGCATGAGTTCTTTATATATTTTGGATGTCAACCCTTTATCGGATATGTCATTTATCAATATATTCTCCCATACTTTAGGGTGCCTTTTTGTTCTGATCATGGTGTCCTTTGTTGTACAGAAGTGTTTTAGCATGATTTAGTTCCATTTGTTCATTTTTTATTTTGTTTTCCTTGCCTGAGGAGGTGTGTTCAGTAAAAAGTTGCTCATATTTATATTCAAGAGATTTTTGCCTATGTTTTCTTCTAAGAGTTTTATGGTTTCATGACTTACATTCAGGTCTTTGATCCATTTTGAGTTTACTTTTGTGTATGGTTTTAGACAATAATACAGTTTCATTCTCTTGCATGTAGCTGTTCAGTTTTGCCAACACCAGTTGTTGAAGAGGTTGTAATTTCCCCATTGTATATCCATGGCTCCTTAATCATATATTAATTGACTACATATGCTTGGGTTTATATCTGGACTCTCTAGTCTGCTCCATTGGTCTATAGGTCTGTTCTTGTGCCAGTGCCAATTTGTCTTGATTACTGTGGCTTTGTTGTAGAACTTGATGTCGGGGAGGGTAATCGCCCCAGCTTTATTCTTCCTTCTCAGGGTTGCTTTGGTTACTCGGGGTCTTTTGTGGTTCCATATGAATTTTAGAATGATTTGCTCTAGTTCATTGAAGAATGCTGTTGGAATTTTGATAGGGATTGCATTGAATGTGTAGATTGCTTTAGGTAGGATGGCCATTTAGACAATATTAATTCTTCCTATCCATGAGCACAGGATGTGTTTCCATTTACTGATTTCTTCTGTAATTTCTCTCATGAGTGTCTTATAGTTTTCAGTGTACATGTCTTTCACCTACTTTGTTAGGTTTATTCATAAATATTTTATTCTTTTTGATGCAATTGTGAATGGAATTGTTTTCCTGATTTCCATTTCTACTAGTTCATCATTAGTGTATAGGAATGCAATAGATTTCTGTGAAGTAACTTTACATCCTGCACTTTGCTGAATTCCTATATTAGATCTAGTACTTTTGGAGTCGATTATTTAGATTTTTGTGTACAATATCATGTCATCTGGAAACAGGGACAGTTTAACTTCTTCCTTGGCAATATGGATGACTTTCATTTCTTTGTGTTATCTGATTGCCGTGGCTACGACCTCCAGAACTATGTTGAATAAAAGTGGGGAGAGTGGGCATCCTTGCCTTGTTCCTGATCATAGAAGAAAATCTTTCAGCTTCTCACCCTTAAGTATAATGTTGGGTGTGTGTTTGTCATATATGGTCTGTATTATATTGATGTTCTTGCTCTCTATGCCCATTTTGTTGATAGCTTTTATCATGAGTGGATTTTGAATTTTATTGAATACTTTTTCAGCATCTATGGAGATAATCATGTGGTTTTGTCCTTTTTGTTGATGTGGTGTATGACATTGATGGATTTTCAAATGTTGTACCATCCTTGCATCCCTGGGATGAATCCCACTTGATCATGGTGGATGATCTTTTTGATGTATTTTTGAATTCAGTTTGCTAATATTTTTTGAGTTTTTTTGCATTTACATTCATCAGGGATATTGCTCTGCAATTTTCTTTTTTTGGTGGTGTCTTTGTCTGGTTTTAGTATTAGAGTTATGTTGGCCTCATTGAATGAGTTTGGGAGTATTTCCTCTCCTTCTATCTTTTGGAAAACTTTAAGGAAGATTGGTAATAGGTCTTTATTAAATGTTTGATAAAATTCAGCAGTGAAACCATGTGGTCCAGTGGTTTTGTTCTTACGTAGCTTTTGACTACCAATTTGATTTCAATGCTGGTAACGGGTCTATTCAGATTTTCTTTTACTTCCTGTGTCAGCCATGGAAGGTTGTATTTTTCTAGAAATTTGTCCATTTCTTCTAGGTTATCCAGTTTATTACCGTATAATTTTTTATAGTATTCTCTCATAATTATTTGTATATCTGTGGTGTCTGCAGTGATTTTTCCTTTCTAATTTCTGATTCTGTTTATGTGTGTAGACTCTCTTTGTTTCTTGATAAGTCTGGCCAGAGGTTTATCTGTTTTGTTTATTTTTCTTGAAGGACCAGCTCCTGCTTTCATTGATTCTTTCAATTGCTTTATTCTTCTCGATTTTATTTATTTATGCTCTAATCTTTATTATGTCCCTCCTTCCACTGACTCTGGGCCTCATTTGTTCCTCCTTTCCTAGTTTCAATAATTGTGATTTTAGACTGTTCATTTTGGATAGTTCTTTCCTGAGGTAGGCCTATATTGCAATATATTTCCCTCTTAGTAGAGCCTTCTCTGCATCCCACATATTTTGCAGTGTTGAATTATTGTAGTCATTTATCTCAGTATGTTGCTTGGTCTCTGTTTTTATTTGGTTGTTGATCCTTTGATTATTTAGGAGCATGTTATTAAGCATCCATGTGTTTTTGGGCTTCTCAATTTTCTTTAAGTAATTTATTTCTAGTTTCATAGCTTTGTGGTCTGAGAAGCTGGTTGGTATAATTTCAATCTTTTTGTATTTACCAAGGCTCTTTTTGTGGCCTAGTACGTGATCTATTCTTGAAAATGTTCCATGTGCATTTGAGAAGAATGTGTATCCGGTTTCTTTTGGTTGGAATGTTCTATAGATGTCCGTTAGGTCCATCTAATATGTTTTTCAGTGCCTCCGTCTCTTGGCTTATTTTCTTATGGTTGATCTGTTTGTTGGAGTGAATGCTGTGTTGAAGTCTAAAATGAATGCACTGAATTCTATTTCCCCCTTCAATTCTGCCAGTATTTGTTTCACATATGTAGGTGATCCTGTGCTGCATGTATCAATATTTATATAGTTATTTCTTCTTGTTGACTGACCCCTTTATCAGTATGTAATGTCCTTCTTTGCTCTTTTTACTTTCTTTGTTTTGAAGTATGTTTTGTCTCATGCAAATACTTCAACTCCTTCTTTTTCACCCTATACATTGCATGAAATATCTTTTTCCATCCCTTTACTTTCAGTCTGTCTATGTTTTTGGGTTTGAAGTGAGTCGCTTGTAGGCAACATATAGATTGGTCTTGTTTTCTAATCCTTTCAGTGACTATGTCTTTTGATTGGTGAATTCAAACCGGTTACCTGTAGGGTTTTTATCTATAGGTATGTACTTATTGACACTGCAGGGTTTAGATTCATGCTTATCAAAGGTTCAAGGGCAATTCCCTTACTATATTACATTCTAATTTAACTCACTTCATATGATATTAAAAAGACAGCCTAAAGGTTGTTTTCTACCCCTCATTTTTCCTCCTCCTCCATTATTTATATGTTAGGTATCATATTCTGTACTCTTTATCTATCCCATGACTGATTAGGGGATACTTGGTTTGATATTGCATCTCAATAATTACTTGTTCTACTTTTCTGTGGTTTTACTTCCCCTGGTGACAGCTATTTAGCTTCAGGAATACTTCCATCTATGACAGTCCCTCCACAATGCACTGTAGAGGTGGTTTGTGGGAGGTAAAATCTCTCAGCTTTTGCTTATCTGAAAATTGTTTAATGCTTCCATCAAATTCACATGGTATGCTTGCGAGGTAGAGTACTCTTGGTGTGAGGCCCTTCTGCTTCATTGCATTAAATACATCATGCCACTCCCTTCTGGCCTTTAAGGTTTCTGTTGAGAAATCTGTTGTTAGCCTGATGGGGTTTCCTTTGTATGTGATCTTTTTTCTCTCTCGCGCGGCTTTTAAAAGTCTGTCTTTATCCTTGATTGTTGCCATTTTAATTAGTGTATGTCTTCATGTTGTCTTCCTTGGGTCCCTTGTGTTGGGAGATCTGTGTACCTCCATGGCTTGAGAGACTATTTGCTTCCCCTTATTGGTGAAGGTTTCAGCCATTAGCTCCTCAATGACACTTTCTATCCCTTTTTGTCTCTTTTCTTCTTCTGGTACCCCATATAATGGGAACATTGTTCCGTTTGGATTTCTCACAGAGTTTTCTCAGTATTCTTTCATTCTTAGAGATCCTTTTTTATCTCTGTGCCTCAGCTTCTTTGTATTCCTCTTCTCTGATTTCTATTCCATTTAACGTCTCTTCTATTACATCTAATCTGCATTTAAATCCCTTCATTTTGTGTTTCATTTCAGATATGGAATTTTTTAATGATTGAATCTTCATCTTAAATTCATTCTTAAGTTCTTGAATATTTTTGTGTATTTCCATGAGCATGTTTAAGGTTTTTATTTTGAACTTTCAGGAAAATTGGTGAGTTGACGTTCATTTGGCCTTTTTCTGGGGTTTGTGAGATTTTGTTCTGATCCAGGCTCCTTCAATGTTTCATATATCTTTGTGGTGTCCTCTAGTATCCAGAATATCCTGTCTCTGGAGCTGCTCATCCTCTAGAGTGAGTTTGGGGTTTGTAGGGGTGTGGGGTTGGTGCCATGGGGGAGAAAAGAGCTATTTCCTGATTTCCAGCTGCAGTGCCTGTCTCCAGTATCATAGCCACTGGGCCGAGCATACAGGTGTAAGCCTCTCTGCTTTGCTTTGTTGTATGTGGGGCATCCCTCTGGCTGGCCTGATACCATAGCAGTGACTGCTGGTTTGTGAGCCAGTGCTGTCAGGCCAGGAGTAAGGTGCAGCAGACTGCAGGTCACAGTGGGGGGCCTTGGAGCTGTGTAGCCAGCGAGACGGATGGAGCACCTAAAGCTCCTCAGAGTTCCAAATCTGCTGGGCAGAGTGTGCCCAGACAATCTTGTCCCCCTATCAATTCCCCCACATAGCAAGATCCATGCAAACCCCGCCCCTACAGCAGCCCTCCACTGCTGGGAAGCCTCTCAGACTGCCTGCCTTTCCTTTTTCCCAGAGCATCCGGTTATGGGTCCTCATCCTTCACAATGGCCAGAATCTCAGTCTCTCAGGCACTCCACCTGTCCTCACTCCCCAACCCCACCAACCTCCGGAGCACTTCACAATGTAGGTTTCTGCACGCAAAGCAGATCTCAGGGCTGGATGTCCAGCGGTCCCAGTCTTCCATCCCCTACCCACTCCATTTCTCTTCCTCTCACAGGTGAGCTGGGTGGGATAAGGGCCTGGGTCCCACGGGATCAAGGCTATCATATGTTACCTTGTTCGTGAGGTCTGTATGCAGTTGGTGCAGCTTTCTCTCCTGTTACTGATTTAGGGATAGTTGTATTAAATATATTTTCATACTATATGTGGTTTTGGGAGTCATTCTCTGTCACACCTCTCATACCACCATCTTGAATCTTTGGAATTTCTTAATGATTGAATCTCCACCTTAAATTCAACACTAAGTTCTTGAATATTTTTCTATACTTCCATGAGCATCTTTGTGATTTTTAGTTTGCACTCTCTTTTAGGAAGATTGGTGAGTTCCGTCTCATTTGGCTCTTTTTCTGGTGTTTGTGAGATTTTTGTTTGAACCCAGTTCCTTTGACGTTTCATATTTGTATGTGTCACCCTCTAGTGCCCAGAAGCTCTAGTCTCTGCAGCTGCTCAGTCCCAGGACTTATGTTAGGCATCACAGGTGCGTGGAACTGTTCCTGGGGGAAGGAAAGAGCTGTTTCCTGCTTCCCAGCTGCAGTGCCTGTCTGCACTGTCAGAACCAGTGGGCCACCTCACATGTGTAAGTCTCTGTGATTTTCATCTGTAGCTGCCAAAGGCCCGGCCTCTGTCTGACTGGCCTGATGCCAGGGTAGGGAATGCTGTTTGGTGACCTCGTGCAATCAGGCCAGGAGGAAGGTGCATCAGGGTGTGTATCACAGTGCAGGGCCTCGGAGATGAGTAGCCAGTTAGCGGGATAGAGCTCCTGAAGGTCCTGAAAGTTCCAAACCTACTGGGCAGAACACACCCAGACAACCTTGTCCAACTATCCCTTCTCCTGTGCAGCAAGCCCCGTGCAAACCCCCACCTTCAGCAGCCCTCTTGCTGTTGGAAGCCTTTCAGGCCACCCACCTTTCCTTTGTCTCAGAGTGGCCGGATGTGGATCCTTATCCTCTACAAATGGCTGGAATATCAGTCTCTCCAAGATTTCCACCTGTCTTAGCTTTCCAACCCCACTAATCTCCAGAGCAGCATGCATTGTAGGTTTATGCTCAAAAATCAGATCTCCAGGTCTGGATGTTCAGCAATCCTAGGCTTCCACCCACTCCCTGCTCCCTCCAGCCAGTGAGGTGTGGTGAGGGAAGGGCTTGGGTCCCTCATGATGAAGGCTTTGGTGTGTTACCCTGTTTCATGAAGTCTGCTCTGTTCTCGAGGTGTATGCACACTGGTGCAGCCTTCATTCCTTTTATTCTTTTAGGATTAGTTGTATTAGCTATATTTTCATAATATATGTGGTTTGGGGAGGAGTTCTCTGTCTCACCTCTCATGCCACAATCTTGAATCAGCCAATATACACATAATATTTATGCTGCATTACTGTTTGTGTGTGTGAATATTAGTCATTAATTTCTTTTAATCTTCCCAGTAGTCACCTCTCCCACATTGACCCAGAGAACCTCACAGGAGTTTCGAAATTTCTTTTACTAGAAATTTCAGAAGATTGAGAACTGCAGCCCTTCCTATTTGGGCTTTTCTTTTCATCTCAATGTTCCTAATCACTGTGTTTGGAAACCTCCCCATCATCCTGGGTGTCAGCACAGTTTCCCACCTGCACACACCCATGTACTTCTTCCTCTCCACCCTGTCCTTTGTGGACATCTGTTTCACCTCCACCATCAACCCAAAGATGCTGCTGAACATCCAGGCACAAAGGAAAGCAATAACCTATGCAGGATATACCATCAAGATGTAATTTTTTCATATCCTTTGGCATTTTGGACAACTTTCTCCTGTCTGTGATGGCCTGTGACCAAAATGTGGTCATTAGCCACTCCCTGCACTACAGAGTCAACATGAACCCCAGACACTGTGGACTACTTGTCCTGTTGTCCTGGATCATGAATGCCCTATATTCTTTGTTACAAAGATTAATGGTGCTTCAACTGTACTTCTCTACAGACTTGGAAATCCTCCAATTTTTCTGTGAACTCAATGAGATGCTCCAAATTGCTTGTTCTGACACTTAATTACATGGTGAGGGATTTTGCATGAGTGCTGCTGGCAGGTTGTTCCCTTTCTGGGACCCTTTTCTCCTACTATAATATTATTTCCTGAAAGCATGGAGTGTCATCAGCTCAGGAGAAATATAAAGTATTTTTCACCTGTACTTCTCACCTTTCCATTTTGTCCTCCTTTTATTATAGAAGGCTTGGGAAATACTACCTTACCTCTACCTTTGCCCCATCTCACACTCAAGCGCAGCAGCCATGGTAGTATACACTGTGGTCACATCCATGCTGAGCCCCTTCATCTATATCTGAGAAACAAAGACATAAAGAGGGCTCTGAAAGCATTCTTTGGGATGGCAGGTGTAAGTGGAATAATTGTGATATAGCTGAAGAAATGCATGTAGGAATAGGATTAAAGCTTCAGCACCAGAAATTGATTTTCTTTGATCAGATGTTGGAAGGAGAACTTACTCCTCCTATTTATTACCACGACTGTCCACTCCTTTGACTCCTCTTCTTTGTACATGTTGTCACCCACTTTATTAACCTTTATAATCTGTCTGATATGAAGGAAGTTTCCACTATTTTTCACAACTCCAGACAGTATTTACAGAATTTTGATTAGAAATATGTGGTAATTCCTTATTTTGTTTATGGGGCAACATGGATTATTTAAGAACAATGTTTTCTCTAATGACATATAACATCTCAAGTAATTTTTCACTTGTTTTCCTAAAAGAATAATAAAGAGTTGTGTTACTTATATTAAAAAAGAACTACCATTCACAAAGAAATTTATGTAATATTATATTAGGGAGAACTCTGAGACCACAGTTTTTCACATTCAGACATATTATTCTTTTTATGTCACTACCTTTTCTGATCTTCAGACAACATGGACTTTAACTAATAATGCAGATTATAGTTGATAATTGAGTTTCATTCTTCTAATTAGGATCATATTCTCTTATTCAGCCATGTCCACAGTACCAGCCACAGTGAATGGAAAATTCTAACAAAAAAATACAGCCTCGCTACTTAATAAGCATGATCCACAGGACAAAATATACCATGTCAACACCACCTGGCAACTTGTTAGAAATGCATAGTCCTGGGCCCACTGCAGACATGATGAATCAGAGTTTGAATTTCAACTCTAGAGTTTGTTGATTTGTATGCACAATGAAGTGGGAGAAATTGTGATCTAGAATGGGTTTTCTCATCCTCTCACTATTGACATTTGGGCCTGGATAAATACTTCTACTGAGTGCAGTCCTGTGGATTGTAAATGTTAACAGCAGACCTCTAGAGATGGACAAATATACTCAGGGACAAAAAGTATCTCTGATCGAGTATCCCTGCACCAGAGCTTGGGAACTGGGGGCATTGTGAAAATTCTAATCAAGGTTCCATCTAATAATACATTTACAGCTTTGATATTGTGATTTATAATATATATTTGATCATGCCTGGTTTGAAACTTGTAAATTTTACAAATAAACTCCTGCATTTATGGTCAACTAATATTTGACCAAAAAAAAAAAAAAAACCCAAAACGAATACCCAAAGAAGAAAGGATAGTCTCTTCAATAAATGGTGTAGGAAAACTGGATATTCACATGCAAATAAATGAAATAGGACTCCTCAACATTAACTTGAAATGAATGACTTAAATTTAAGACCTGAAATTATAAAACTAAAATAATATGGAAAAAACAGATTCTTGATATTGGACTTGTGAAGTATTTTTCTGGATATGACACCAAGAGCACAAGCAATAAAAGCAAAAATAAACCAATGAGACTAATCAACAATATTAAAAGGCAGCACACAGAGTGGGAGAAAATAAATGGACACCATATACCTGATGAGTGTTTAATATCCAAAATATATAAGGAACATATATCATTCAGTAGCAAACAAAACAAAATGATAATCTTATTCCAAATGGTTAAAGGACTTAAATATTTTCCCAAAGAAGACAAAAGAAAGGCCAGTAGATATGGTGGGGTAGTTTGGTTTGGAGACACAGGGAAATCAGAGTACAAGGTGAGGAAGGAATTAATTAAAGGGAGAGTGTTAGGGAATGACAGAATAGAATAATAATGGAAGTTCATTGAACAGCTACTCAGCATGGAGCACAACCCCTGCTAACTCCTCAAGGCAATGTCACCTGGTGTCCAGTGTCCACTTGATATTCACAGCATAGGAATGAGGCCCTTACACCCCAGGCATTGGGGGAGCCACAGAGCACTGGATGGAATGAGAATATTTTCTGTGATCTTCCCATAGGTGAAGAAAGGAGATTTTCAGACAGCTACCAAAGAGCATAACTGTAAACTCTAGTTCCCAGTCACCTAGGCAATGGTAATTTGCAAGCCCAGATCTGAGCTCTTAGCAGCCCCTCCATACTTGTTTGAGATAGGATAGATAGAGTGAAGGTTTAAGTTGAAATCTGGAAGATTAGAATGACAAAGAAAGTAACAAAAACGCATACCACTGGAAAGGCTCAGAAAATACATTTAAGTTGAGCTGCGAGAAGTTTATATAAGGCAAAAAGGAGAATACTTGGAGAAAAGAGAGTGTGGGCTGCCCCCGAGAAAATGTTCCTCTAAAGGTTGGGAAAAGTCAGGCACACTTAGAAAATGTAGGAGACCTCAGAGGGAGAATATCATGAAAGGTTGGGGTGCCCTTTTAAAGGACTTTTCAGGAATGTGACTAAGGGGTGGGGGTGCAGACTTGTTAAGTGGTTCCTGAATGTTTAAAATTAACTTAACACAGGAAATTTACTGCTCTGATTTCTCCCCGAGATATTGGCTTCTTGGTCTGGGAGCATATCAAACAAGACCACCTGTTCAGCCCCCATGGTGGGCTGACTTATTGTCTGTAAGTTAAGAATCTTACTTCTTAATTCCTGGGTTTTAAAATGCAATATTATTTTTTATCAGGGCAGGAATCAGAGCATTAAATTTCTTGCAAATAACCCAGAGGACTGATAAGAAATTTAATGTCTTTTCAAAATAAACATTGGGGACCGTTTAGCCGGTCTGCTTCCCTGCCCTTTGTCACTCAACCACTTATAAATCGCCTAGACAATGCACCAGCCTGCGCTCCCCCCTCATGGTGACCACAGATATTCACACTTTGTCAGTGTCACTTGGGCTAAACACCCTTGGCTGAGAACCACTAGCCTAGAGTGTGAGAACTGGAAATATCTGGGTAGAGGTTCAATCAAAGCACATGATATGCTATTTCATAACTGGAAGCAGCTCATTTCATCATTTCAAACTCCATTTCTATAATTGTAGAATGAGGTTCATAATAACATAGGCTTCACAGAATGGACTGGGTTGACGTTATAGTGTGTAATGAGAACTAAAGCTGTCTCTTGTAATTAACAAACATTTTAAAATGAGGTACTAAATGACAGTGCCGAACTGTGATGTAACTATGAAATTCTTAATTGTTTTGGTAAAAGAATCACAAAGCCAAGGAAGGCAGTGCCCAAGGTTTTAGAGTAAAGAAGCAGACATCCATTTTTTGAAGGGAAAGTAGTTTTCTAGTAATACAAAAGCATGTGTGTCTACCACATCAATGTTTTGAAGAATGGTCAAGGCAAGTTGCTTGGTCTGGGAAAGTTTCCACTCAGGATTGGGATAAGATTCTGGGAGGTTAGATCCTTGATGGCAGAAGGAATAACATAAAAGCAGTTTAATAAAAATATTGAATTCACCTGGCTTATAGCCCAGGCCTGTAGGAACAAAGATTCAATTGGAAAAAATACCTTTCTGTCCACACCAGTGTCCCACAGGGAAATGATAGCATAAATGTGGGAGTAATGAAAGCCATACACCTGTTGAGCAGATATAAAGAACTCTCTATATCTGTTCGTCTGCAGTCCCTCAGCATGTGCCAACTTGGGCTGGGCAGGACATGCCTGTTTCATTGGATTCTTAAGTCTGACTCCTTCTGCCTGTTGTACCTGGAGACAGAGTTCCATTTCCATCATCTAACATCCAGAGAGGTATTCTGATTTCCATGTGGAGACCTTCTTCTCAGAGATCCCAGCCAAGTAAGTCCTACAGTTAAGCAGGTTCTGAAGGAGGTGAAGACACTAGAACCCAAGAACATTTACCTACAGTCACCTGAGATCCAATTCAGCCTATCCCAGAGCAAAGGATCTACTTTGGTTGTTTGCTGGCTTGATTAATAAACTGATTTACTGATGATGCTAAGAAGAGAGTGAATATTGAACTCAGCAATGTAATGGTCATTGTTAACAATTAAATGATAGTAATGAAAACCCAATTAGTCCTGGGAATTGGAAGTCTTACGGGCTACCCATAAATGAAGAAAATGAGACCCAGAATCCTTGCCACTGACCAGAGTAGAGAAGTATTAGCTGTGGAGGAATACACACTGAACTGGGTCATTTCTATCATGTTTAACTTAAGACATCATATTAGGCTGCATTTCCATATTGATGAGGAAAATTAATACAAAAGAATGTTTCCATATTTGGAATATGGAATACATATCCCTGCAGCAGAATTCCATGAAACATACATATCAGAGTATATTTGCTCTCTTAAGTAGTCAAAAAACATATTTTTATGTGACAACAGGTGTGCTAATGATCTCATTACCTGTAAGGCTGAATATGTTTGAGTCAGTGAGCCACTTTCTCTGCTGAACATTTTCTATGTGGTCCTTGGTTTCTACATGGTGGAGTCAGAACGGTTTGATTCCTTTTTTGCATTGCATCTTTTTTCATGCAAAGAATTTCAGAATTTTTCACCAACTTGGCTACTCGCTATTTAGTTTCTTATGTACACGTAGTTGCACTTATGCAGAACGTGTGATTGTTTTTAAATTTTGTGTGGCAAAATCTATGAGTTAATTCATCCAGTGCTTGCCTGCTTTTCAAGAATTGACCTATCACTTTAATATTTTTCACTTGAAAACACTTGCTTTCAGAAACAATGAAAGTGAATGTTCTGCACATTTAGTGCTAATAAATCACCCTTTTACATATATTCAACTAGATTTCCCACCTCTATTACTCCTAATTGCTCAATTGGGCCTGTGTGATTAGATCTATTTCCAAAAATGGCACCACTTTCAGTCATAATCCAGAAGGTGTTCTTTTTTAGATCAGACTGCAGATCACTTTTATCTTCCAGATGTATGCTTCTTCCATGTCTTTATATTATAGGATATTAAATATTTAGATAGTGATTCATCCCATATTAAAAGACTTCTTCATATTCCTTTGTTTCCAAGTCTTTGGCAATCTAATCTCAAGTTAGACCTGGTGCTAACATTAAATTACTACTTTATAAGATACATTTGAAAGTTGATTTTGGATTAACCTTTAATTGTTTCACACAGTTATTTTGACCCAATATACTTACCTAAGTGCATTTTCACTGCCATTCTTTCTTCTAAAAGACTTAGTTTTTCTAATCAAACTATGCTGTGTTATACACACATCCACATTCACGTTTTTAATTGAAATACAGGAAAGGAATCTGTGCCTATCATAAGTACATTTTATTTTTATAAGTATTTGTTTTTTTTAATTAATGTATTATTGATATACACTCTTATGAAGGTTTCACATGAAAAAACAATGTGTTAACTACATTTACCCATATTATCAAGTCCGCACCCATACCCCAATGCAGTCACTGTCCATCAGTGTAGTGCCACAGATTCACTCTTTGCCTTCTCTTTGCTACACTGTTTTCCACGTGATCCCCACACCATGTGTTCTAAACATAATATCCCTCAATCACCTTCTCCAGCCCTTCCCAAACCCCTCCCATACCCTTGCCTTTTGGAAACCACTGGTTCATTTTTTGATTCTCTGAGTGTGCTGCTACTTTGTTCCTTCAGTTTTGCTTAGTTGTTATGCTCCACAAATGAGGGAAATCATTTGGCACTTGTCTTTCTCTGCCTGGCTTATTTCACTGAGCATAATATCCTCCAGCTCCATCCATGTTGTTGCAAATGGTAGAATTTCTTCCTTTCTTATGGCTGAAGAGTATTCCATTGTGTATATGTACCACTTCCTCTTTATCCCTTCATCTACTAATGGACACTTAGGATGCTTCCATATCTTGGCTATTGTAAAAAGTGCTTCAATAAACATAGGGGTGCATATGTATTTTTGAACCTGAGAAGTTGTATTCTCTGCATAAATTCCAAGGTGTGGTATTCCCAGTCGAAATGTTATATCTATTTTTAGTTTTTTGAGGAACCTCCTTATTGCTTTCCATAATGTTTCAACTAGCTTATTTTCCCACGAGCAGTGTAGGAAGGTTCCCTTTTCTCCGCATCCTCTCCAGCGTTTGTTGTTCTTAGTTTTTTCGATGTTGGTCATCCTTACTGGTGTGAGGTGATATCTCATTTTAGTTTTTATTTGCATTTTCCTGATGATTAGTGATGTGGAGCATCTTCTCATGTGTATTTTGGCCATCTGAATTTCTTCTTTGTAGAACTGTCTCTTCATATACTCTGCCCATTTTTTAATCGGGTTATTTGCTTTTTGGATGTTGAAGCGTCTTCTTTATATATTTTGAATGTTAAACCCGTGTGGGATATGTCATTTACAAATGTATTCTCCCATATTGTAAGATGCCTTTTTGTTCTGTTGATGGTGTCATTTGCTGTACTGAAATGCTTTAGTTTGATGTGGTCCCACGAGTACATTTTTGCTTTTGTTTCCCTTGCTCAAGGAGATGCATTCAGGAAGAATTTGCTCATGCTTATATTCAGGAGATTTTTGCTTCTGTTGTCTTCTAAGTGTTCGATGCCTTCATAATTTACATTCAGATTTTTTATCCATTCTGAGCTTACTTTTTGTATGGGATTAAATAATAGTCCAGTTTCATTCTTTTGCATGTAGCTGTCCAGTTTTGCCAACACCAACTGTTGAAGAGGTTGTCATTTCCCCACTGTATGTTCATGGCTCCTTTATCATATATTGATTGACCATATATAGTTGGGTTTATATCAGGGCTCTCTAGTCTATTTCATTGGTCTATGGGTCTGTTTTTGTGCCACTACTGAATTTTCTTGATTACTGTGACTTTGTAGTTGAGCTTGAAGTTAGGGATCATAATCCCAGCTTTATTCTTCCTTCTCAGGATTTCTTTGGCTATTCGGGGTCTTTAGTGGTTCCATATGAATTTTAGAATGATTTGCTCTTTTTCATTAAGAATGCTGTTGGTATTTTGACAGGGGTTGCATTGAATCTCTAGATTGCTTTAGGCAGATGGTCATTTTGACAGTGTTAATTCTTCCTATCCATGAGCAAGGGATGTGTTTCCATTTATTTGTTTCTTCTTTACTTTCTCTCATGAGTGTCTTGTCGTTTTCAGAGTACAGGTCTTTCACTTCCTTAGTTAGGTTTATTCCTAGGTATTTTATTCTTTTTCATGCAATTGTGAATGGAATTGTTTTCCTGATTTCTTTCTCTGCTAGTTCATTGTTAGTATATAGAAATGCCAGAGTTTTCTGCGTTCAAATTTTGTATCCTGCTCCTTTGCTGACTTTAGATATTTGATCTAGTAGTTTTGGAGTGGATTCTTAGTTTTTTTATGTACAATATCATGTCATCTGCAAACAGGGAGAGGTTAACCTCTTCCTTGGCAATCTGGATGCCTTTTATTTCTTTGTGTTGTCTGGTTGCCATGATTAAGACCTCCAATACTATGTTGAATAGAAGTGGGGAGAGTGGGCATCCTTGTCTTGTTCCCAATCTTAAAGGAAAAGCTTTCAAATTTTCAATGTTCAGTATGATGTTGATTGTGGGTTTGTCACATATGGCCTGTATTATGTGGAGGTACTTGTCCTCTATATCCATTTTCTTGAGATTTTTTATGATAAATCAGTGTTGAATTTTTTAAAATGCTTTTTCAGCATCTATGGATATGATCATATGGTTTTTGTCCTCCTTTTTGTTGATGTGGTGGGTGATGTTGATGGATTTTAGAATGTTGTACCATCCTTGCATCCCTGAAATAAATCCTACTTGATCATGATGGATGATCTTTTTAATGTATTTTTGAATTCAGTTTGTAATATTATGTTGAGTATTTTTGCATATATGTTCATGAGGGAAATTGGTCTGTAATTTTATTTTTTTGTGGTTTCTTTGCCTGGTTTTGGTATTAGAGTGATGCTAGACTCATAGAATGAGTTTGGAAGTATTCTCTGTTCTTCTGCTCTTTGGAAACCTTAAGGAGGATGGGTTGTAGATGTTCACTAAATGTTTGATAAAATACTGTGGTGAAGTCATCTGGTTCAGGCATTTTGTACTTAGGTAGGTTTTTGATTACCAGTTCCATTTTGTAGCTGGTATTAGGTCTGTTCAGATTTTCTGTTTCTTTCTGGGTCAGCCTTTGAAAGTTGTATTTTTCTAGAAAGTGGTCCATTTCTTCTAGTTTATCCAGTTTGTTACCATATAATTTTCATAGTATTCTCTCATAATTCTTTGCATTTCTGTAGTTCTTTAGTGATTTTTCCTTTCTCATTTATGATTCTGTTTTTGTGTGTAGACTCTCTTTTTTTCTTCATAAGTCTGGCTAGGGGTTTACCTATGTTGATTATTTTCTCGAAGAACCAGCTTCTGCTTTCATTGATTATTTTTATGGTTTTATTCTTCTCAATTTTATTTATTTATGCTTTAATCTTTATTATGTCCCTCCTTCTACTGACTTTGGGCCTCATTTGTTCTTCCTTTTATAGTTTCAATAATTGTGATTTTAGAGTGTTCATTTGGGATTGTTCTTCTTTCCTGAGGTAGGCCTGTATAGCAATATACTTCCCTCTTATCACAGCCTTCCCTGTGTCCCACAAATTTGCAGTGTTGAATTATTGTTGTAATTTGTCGCTATATATTGCTTGATCTCTCTTTATATTTGGTCATTGATTCATTGGTTATTTAGGAACATGTTGTGATGCCTCCATGTGTTTATGGGATTTTTCATTTTATTTGTGTAATTTATTTCTAGTTTCATACCCTTGTGGTCTGAGAAACTGGTTGGTACAATTTCAATTTACGGAGGCTGTTTTTGTGGCCTAGTATATGATCTATTCTTAAAAATGTTCCATGTGAACTTGAGAAGAATGTGTATTTTGCTACTTTTGGGTGTAGAGTTCTCTTGATGTCTGTTAGGTCCATCTGTTCTATTGTGTTGTTCAGTGCCTCTGTCTCCTTACTTATTTTCTGTCTGGTTGATCTGTCCTTCAGAGTAGAGTGTTGGATTCTCCTAGAATGAATGAACTGCATTCTATTTCTCCTTTTAATTCTGTTAGTATTTGTTTCACATATGTAGGTGCTCCTGTGTTGGGCGCATAGATATTTATAATGGTTATATCTTCTTCTTTGATTGACCGTTTAACCATTACGTAATGTCATTCCTTGTCTCTTGTGACTTTCTTTGTTTTGAAGTCTATTTTGTCTGATACAAGTACTGCAACTCCTGCTTTTTTCTTCCTATTAGTTGCATGAAATATCTTTTTCCACCCCTTTATTTTCAGTCTGTGCATGTCTTTGGGTATGAAGTGAGTCTCTTGTTGGCAGCATATAGATGGGTCTTGTTTTTTATATATTCAGTGACAATGTCTTTTGATTGGTGCATTCAGACCATTTACATTTAGGGTGAATATCGATAGGTGTGTATTTATTGCCATAGCAGGCTTTATATTCATAGTTACTAAAGGTTCAAGGTTATCTTAATTACTATCTAAGAGTCTAACTTAACTCACTTAATATGCTATTAAAAACACAGTATAAAGGTTATTTTCCTCTTCTCCTTTTTCTTCCTTCTCTATTTTTTTATATTAGGTATTATATTCTTTACTCTTTGTCTATCCCTTGATTGGCTTTGGGGATAGTTGATTTAATTTGCATTTCCTTAGTTATTAACTCTTCTACCTTCTTTACTGGGATTTTATTACCTCTGGTGACAGCTATTAAACCTTAGGGACACCTCCATCTATAGCAGTCACTCTGAAATACACTGTAGAAACAGTTTGTGGGATGTAAATTCCCTCAGCTTTAGCTTATCTGGAAATAGTTTAATCCCTCCTTCAAATTTAAATGATAATCTTTCTGGATAGAATATTCTTGGTTTGAGGCCTTTCTGTTGCATTGCATTAAATACATCATGCCACTCCCTTCTTGCCTGTAAGGTTTCTGCTGAGAAATCTGATGATAGCCTGATGGGCTTTCCTTTGCATGTGATCTTATTTCTCTATTTATTTACTTATAAAAGTCAGTCTTTATCCTTGATCTTTGCCATTTTAATTATTATATATCTTGGTGTTGTCTTCCTTGGGTCCCTTGTGTTGGGATATCTGTACACCTCCATGTTCTGAGAGACTATCTCCTTCCCCAGATTGGGGAAGTTTTCAGCAATTTCCTCCTGAAAGACACTTTCTACCATTTTTTTCTCATCTTCTTCTGGTATCCATATAATGCAAATATTGTTCCTTTTGGATTGGTCACACAGTTCTATCAATATTCTTTCATTCTTAGAGATCCTTCTATCTCTCTGTGCCTCAGCTTCTTTGTATTCCTCTTCTCTCATGTTTATTTCATTCATTGTTTACTCCACCATATACAATCTGCTTTTAATAACCTCCATTGTGCTCTTCAATGATTGGATCTCCTACCGCAATTTATTCCTGAATTCTTGAATATCTTTCCATACCTCCATGAGCATGCTAATGATTTTCATTGTGGACTCCCTTTCAGGAAGATTTATAATGTCGATGTCATTTAAATCTTTCTCAAGAGTTGTATTAATAATTTTAGTCTGGACCAGGTTCCTTTTTCATTTCATATTTGTATATAGCATCCTCTACTGCCCATAAGCTCCACACCATGGAGCTTCTCAGCCACTGAAACAATGTCAGGGGTCACAGGGGAGTTGTATTGGTGCCTGGGGGAAGGAAAGAGCTGTTTCCTGCTTCCTGGTTGCCATGCCTGTCTCCACTGCCTGAACCAGTGGGCTGAGCACACAGGTATAAGCCTCTATTCTTTGCGTTTGTATTTGCTGTACCCAGACCTTCCCTCTGGCTGGGCTAACGCCAGGGTAGGGTTTGCCTGTTTGTGAGCCAGGCAGGGATGGCAGGGATAAAGGTGCAGTAGGCTGCATATCACTGAGGGTGTCCTTGGAACTGTGTAGCCAGCCAGGGAGCAGGAACACCTGAAGATGGTCTAAGTAGGAAGATTTCCTTTTCCTCCTGAAATATGAGAGTCTATATTGCAAAGCTCCCTTTCTGCTGGGCAGAGTGCCCCTAGACAATTTTTTCTACCTGTCCTCTCTCTTGAGCAGTAAGCGCTGTGAAATCCTTGCCTCTTTACCAGCCCTCTTGCTACGGACTCACTTATTAGGAAGTCTCTCAGACTGCCCACCTTTCTTTTGACCTGAAGTAGCCAGATATGGATACCTGATTTCCACAAGTAGCTGGAATCTCAGTCTCTCCAGGAATTCTGCCTGTCTTAAATTTGAAACTCCATAATAACGAGAGTTTCATTCAAGGACCATGAAATGTAGGTTTGTGCTCCAAGAGCAGATTTCCAGGGTTTGGTATTCTGCAGTCCCAGGCCTTCACTCCCTCCCTGCTCTGTTTCTCTTCCTACCACCAGTGAACTGGGGTGGAGGAAGGGCTTGGGTCAAGCTGGACCACAGCTTTGGTACGTTAGCCTGTTCTGTGAGGTCTGCTCTTTTCTCCAGGTGTGTGCAGTCTGGCACAGTCCTCTATCCTGTTGCTCTTTCAGGATTAGTTGTATTAATTATATTTTCATATTATATGTGGTTTTAGGAGGAAGCCTCTGTCTCACCTCTCACACCTCCATTTTTAATCCATATTATGGCATTAGTTCATTTTAGCATTTTTTTCCAGCTTTTCTCCTTTTCCCACTTAGTCAAAAGTCCTTACAAACTTCTTTTTAAATCAACTAGAGTAATGCTGATTCATTTTTCAATTCCTGCATAACATTCCAGGTTGTGGCTGTGCCATTTACATTTTTGACAGAATTTGATACTCCTGCTTATTAAACTTCAATGATATCCTTGCTACAAAATATTTTGAGACAGTTAAGATAAAATGATATTTGTCAATGTAATATGACTTTGTCCCAATTGAACATTGAGCACTGCTTCGAGATATTTTGTTTTTCACATTGGGGTGAGTGTGTGAAGGAGGGGTTGCTCTGAGCAGAGATCACAGAGAAGGATCTTGCCCATAATGCCTAACATTCTGTGGGTAATAAGTCATGAGTTAAAGGATATTTTCCCTGACAGGATTGAAGAAGGTAGGGTGAGAGGTGAGACTGAGACCTCCTCATAAAAGCACATATAATACGAAAATATAATTAATACAACTAATCCCGAAAGAGCAACAGGAAAGAAGGCTGCGCCAGACTGCATAAACCTTGAGGAAAGAACAGACACCATGGAACAGGGTAACATACCAAAGCCATGACCTGGTGGGACTCAAGCTCTTCCCTCGCCCCAGCTCACCAACAGGAGGAAGAGAAACAGAATGGGGAGGGAGTGGAGATGTGGGACTGCTGAACTCCTATCCCTGGAGATGTGATCTTGGAGCATGAAACTATATTACATGGTGCTCTGGTGATTAATGGGGCTGGTAAGCTAAGACAGAAAGAATATCTGGAGAGACTAAGATTCCAGCTGCTTGTGGAGAACAGGAAATCATATTTGGTTCATCTGGGTAGGCAGTCTGAGTGACTTCCTAAAAGTGAGAGGGCTGCTAAAGGGGCAAGGATTGCACAGAGCTTACTACTCAGAAGAAAGGAGAGGTAGACAAAATTGTTTGTGGGCACTCTGCTCAGCAGGTTGGGAGCTGTCACGATCTTCAGGCACTCCATCCCCCTGTCTGTCCACACAGCTTCAAGGTCTCCCAAAATTATACGCAGCCTGATGCACTTTCCTCCTAGACAGCATGCACATGGCTTGCAAACTGACAAACCCTGCACTAGTGTCAGACCAGCCAGAGGGAAGCCCTGCCTACAGCAGCTACAAACTCAAAGCATAGAGGCTTACACCTGTGTGTTCCCCCCACTATTTCTAACAGTGGAGACAGGCATAACAGCCAGGGAGCAGGAAAAAGCTCTTTCCTCCCCGCTGGCACCAGCAACAATCCCTGCAACCCTCGACCTCACTCCAGGGGTTCAGCAGATCCAGGGTGTAGAGCTTCTGGGAACTAGAGGGCTCCACATACAAACATTAAATGTCAAAAGTACCTGGTTCAAAGCAAAATCTCAACAGTAGAAAAAAGATCAAGTGAGACTAAACTAATAAATCTTCCTGAAAGAGATTTCAAAATAAAAATCATAAACATGCTCCTGGAGGTACAGAATAATATTCAAGAACTCAGAAACAAATTTAGGATGGAGATCCAGTCGTTGATGAACACAAAAGAGGGAATTAAAAGCAGATTAGATATGGTGGAGGAGACAATAAATGAAATAGAAATTAGAGAAAAGGAATACAAAGAAGCTGAAACACAAAGAGAAAAAAGGACCACTAGGAAAGTAGGAATACAGAGAAAACTGTGTGACCAATCCAAATGGAAAAATATTTGCATCATAGGGTACCCAAAGAAGATGAGAGAGAAAAAAGGGATAGAAAGTGACTTTGAGGAAGTAATTGCTGAAAACTTCCCCAATCTGGGGAAGGAGATAGCCTCTCAGAACATGGAGGTGTACAGATATCCCAACACAAGGGGCCCAAGGAAGACAACACCAAGATATATAATAATTAAAATGGCAAAGATCAAGGATAAAGACTGATATTAAAAGTAGATAGAGAGAGAAATAAGATCACATGCAAAGGAAAACCTATCAGGCTATCATCAGATTTCTCAGCTGAAACATTGCAGGCCAGAGGGGAGTGGTATAATATATTTAATGAAATGAAGCAGAAGGGCCTCGAACCAAGAATACTGCATCCGGCAAGATTATTATTTAAATTTGAAGGAGGGATTAAACAATTTCCAGATAAACCAAAGATGAGAGAATTTACCTCCAAAAAAATCATCTCTACAGTGTATTTTGGAGTGACTTCTGTAGATGGAAGTGTTCCTAAGGTTAAATAGCTGTCACCAGGAGTTATAAGAAGGGATAGACAAAGTGTACAGAATATGACACCTAATACATAAAGAATGAAGGAAGAAGAAAAATGAGAAGAAATAAACGAACCTTTAGTTTGTGTTTTTAATAGTATACTAAGTGAGTTAAGTTAGACTCTTAGATAGTAAGAAAGTTAACCTTGAACCTTTGGTAACCACCAAACTAAAGCCTGTAATGGAAGGAAGTACATACCTATTGATAATCACCCTAAATGCAAACGGACTGAATGCACCAATCAAAAGACATAGAGTCACTGAATGGATTAGAAAGAAGACCCATCTATATGCTGCCTCCAAGAGCCTCACTTTAAACCCAAAGACATACACAGACTAAAAGTGAAGGGATGGGAAAAGATATTTCACGCAACATATAGGGCTAAAAAAGCAGGTGTTGCAGTACTTGTATCAGACAAAATAGACTTCAAAACAAAGAATGTAACAAGAGACAAGGAAGGACATTACATAATGATAAAGGGTTCAATCCAAGAAGACATAACCATTATAAATATCTATGCACCCAACACAGGATCACCTCTATATTTGACACAAATACAAACAGAATTAAAATTGGAAATAGAATGCAATACATTCATTCTAGGAGATTTCAACACTCCACTCACTCCACAGGAGCGACCAATGAGACAGAAAATAAGTAAGGAGACAGAGGCACTGAACAACACATTAGAACAGATGGACCTTACAGACATCTATAGAACTCTATACACAAAAGCAGCAGAATACACATTCTTCTCAAGAACACATGAACATTTTCAAGACTACATCATACTAGGCCTCAAAAATTGCCCCAGAAAATTAAAAAAGATTGAAATTGTACCAATCAGCTTCTCAAAGGTATGAAACTAGAAATAAATTATGCAAAGAAAACAAAAAATACCACAAACACATGGAGGTTTCACAACATGCCCCTAAATAACCAGAGGATCAATGACTAAATAAAAACAGAGATAAACAAATACATGGAGGCAAATGACATCAATAATTCAGCACTGCAAATTCTGTGGAACACAGTGAAGGCCGTGCTAAGAGGGAAGTATATTGCAATACAGGCGTACCTCAGGAAAGAAGAACAATCTCTCATGAACAGTGTAAACTCACAATTAACAAAACTAGAAAAAGAACAAGAAAGGCTGAAAGTGGGTAGAAGGAGAGACATAAAGATTAGAGCATAAATAAATAAAGTCAAGAAACACAGAACAAGAGAAAGTATCAGAGAAAGGGATTCAAGATGGCAGCATGAGAGGCGAGACAGAGAACTCCTCCCAAAACCATATATAGTAAGAAAATATAATTAATACAACTAATCCTAAAACAGCAATAGGAAAGAAGGCCGCACCAGACTAAATACACCTGGTGAACAGCAGACTTCACGAAACAGGGTAACATACCAAAGCCTTGATCCAGTGGGACCCAAGTCCTTCCTCCACCCCAGCTGACTAGTGAAAGGAAAAGAAACAGAGTGGGGAGGGTTTGGAAGCCTAAAAGTGCTGAACACCCAGCCCTGGATATCTACTTTGGAGCACAGACCTACACTGTGTGGTGCTCTGGAGGTTGGTGGGGTTGGGGAGCTGGGACAGGTGGAGTGCTTGAGAGACCGAAATTACAGCCACTTGTGGAAGACAGGGAACCACATCGGGCCACTCTGGGACAATGGAAAGGCAGTCGATCTGAGAGGCTTCATAATAGTGAGAGACCTGCTAAATGGGTGGGGTTTGTACTATGCTTGCTACACGAGACAAGGGATAGGTGGACAAGTTGTCTGGGCATGCTCTGCCCACTAGGTTGGGAACTTTGAGGAGATACAGGCGCTCCATCCCCCTGGCCTGATACTCAGGTCCAAGCCCACCCACTGTGACATGTGGCATTCTGTGCCTTCCTCCTGTCCTGCTGGCACCTACTCTTATGATTGCAGTCACTGTGCTGGCATCAGGCCAGACAGAAGGAGGTCCCACCTACAACAGCTAGAGATGCAAAGCACAGAGGCTTACACATTTCTGCTCAGCCCACTGGATCTGACAGTGAAGACACCACTGCAGCCAGGAAGCAGGAAACAGTGCTTTCCTCCCGACAGGCACAAGTGCCACACCCTTGCGACACCCAACCTTACTCCAGGGGCTGAGCAGCTCCAGAGACGAGGGCTTCTGGGCACGAGGGCATGCCACATATAAATTTGAAATGTTAAAGGAACATGGTTCAGACCAAAATCTCACAAACACCAGAAAAAGGGCCAGATGAAACTAAACTCACCAACATTCATGAATGGGAGTTCAAAATAAAAATCATAAACATGCTTATGGAGGTACAGAAAAATATTCAAGACTTCAGGAACGAATTTAGGATGGAGATTCAATCATTAAGAAATTCCATATCTGAAATGAAACATACAATGGAGGGATTTAAAAGCAGATAAGGTGTAGTAGAAGACACGGTACATGGAATAGAAATTAGAGAAGCTGAGGCAAGAGAGGATAAAGGATCTCTAAGAATTAAAGAATATTGAGAGAACTGTGGAACCAATATTGAGAGAACCAAATGGAGCAATATTCACATTATAGGAGTACCAGAAGAAGAAGAGAGAGAAAAAAGGATGGAAAGTGTCTTTGAGGAGGTAATTGCTGAAAACTTCCCCAACCTGGGGAAAGAGATAGTCTCTCAGGCAATGGAGTTGCACAGATCTCCGAACACAAGGGACCCAAGGAAGACAACATCTATACCTACAATAATTAAAATGGCAAAGATCAAGGATGAAGACATAATTTAAAAAGCACCCAGAGAGATAAATAAGATCACATACAAAGGAAAACTCATCAGGCCATCATAATATTTCTCAACAGAAACCCTACAGGCCAGAAGGTAGTAGCATGATATATTAATGCAATGGAAAAGAAGGGGCATGAACCAAGAACACTCTAGCTGGCAAGGTTATCATTTAAATTTGAGGGAGGGATTGAACAATTTTCAGATAAGCTAAAGGTGAGAGAATTTACCTCCCACAAATCACCTCTACAGTGCATTTTTGAGGGTCTACTATAGATTCAAGTATTCCTAAGTCTAAATAGCTGTCACAGGGGAAATAAAACCACAACACAGTATTACAATTAATTACTAAGCAGTTGCAAAATCAAATCCACTACCCCCAAAGTCAATCAAGGGATAGACCAAGAGAACATAATATAATACTTAATATATAAAGAATGGAGGAGAAAGAAAAAGGAGAACAAAAGGAACCTTTAGGTTGTGTTTGTAATAACATATGAAGTGAGTTAAGTTAGACTCTTAGATAGTATGGGAATTACCCTGGAATATTTGATGACTGCAATTCTAAAGCCTGCAATGGCAGTAAGTACATACCTATCGATAATCACCCTAAATGTAAATGGTCTGAATGCACCAATAAAAAGACATAGAGTCCCTGAATGGATAAAAAAAACAAGACCCATCTATATGCTGCTTACAAGAGACTCACTTCAAACCCAAAGACATACACAGACCTAAAGTGAAGGGATGGAAAAAGATATTTCATGCAACTAACAGAGAGAAAAAAAGCAGGTGTTGCAGTATTGTATCAGACAAAATAGACTTCAAAACAAAGACAGTAACAAGAAACAAAGGACATTAGATAATTATAAAGGGGTCAGTCAAACAAGAGGATATAGCTATTATAAATATGTATGCACCCAACACAGGCTCACCTATATATGAGAAACAAATACTAACAGAATTAAAGGGGGAAATAGAATGCAATGCATTCATTTTAGGAGACTTCAACACACTACTCACACCAAAGGACAGATCAACCAGTCAGAAAATAAGTAAATATTCAGAGGCACTGAACAACATATTAGAACTGATGGACCTAACGGACATTTACACAACACTCCACCCAAAAGCAGCAGAATACACATTCTTCTCAAGTGCACATGGAACATTTTCAAGAATATATCATATACTAGGACACAAAATGAGCCTCAGTAAATTAAACAAGATTGAAATTGTACCAACCAGCTTCTCAGATCACAAAGGTATGAAACTAGAAGTAAATTACACAAAGTAAAATGAAAAAACCCACAAACACATGGAGGCTTAATAACATGCTCCTAAATAACCAGTGGATCAGTGACCAAATAAAAACAGACATCAAGCAATATATGGAGACACATGACTACAAGAATCCTCTCAGGCATGGTTAATATTCTGCCCTTCCCTTCCTATATGTTCTCCATGTACCAAATAGGGGGAGACTGGCTGGCTGTATACCTAGATATTTATAACTTGACGTTTGTGTGTATAATGAGGGTTATGTCCTGTCTCTTATGTCCATTCTCTGTAGCTTGTCCTTTTACACTGCTCCATTCCAAGTAACTTGCACTAAATATATGGGAAGTTCTATTAATTTAAGAATAACCCTCAGAATACTTACTTCTAAAATTTGACCTTGCGGTTCTTGGGTCAGCCAGATCAATAATTCCAGGTAACAAGCCATCTTACCTCTTGTGGCTTATACAATAAGCATTTAATTTGCACTCATGTGTCTGTGGATAGCTTGTATCAGCCTATATACATTGGGCTTAAGTGTGCTTAATTCTAGACCTCAGGATGATCTCAGAAATACACCATGTAGCTCTTATTATTCTCTTCTATAAAGTGGCAGCGTTATCTGTGTCTCTGATGAAATTGTGATGTTTGACCAACCATTGACTGTTATGCAAACTCAGCATTGTCTGTCTATCTCTACATTGTTGATG
>JAQQAC010012408.1:368891-429614 GCA_029783875.1 Phataginus tricuspis | reverse complement strand
ATCATAACAGTTTTTGACAATTGTGAATTATGTTGCTTGGTTCTCTTCCAGATAAAACTGAGCATTGAAATATTAGCCTGGGAAATGGGCCTTCATTGTCACAGCATAAATTCCCAGAGGAGATCTATTCTGTTCTTGAATCAATTCCTTCATCTAAATTCTTAGCATTTAAAAATGATAATGCCCCAATTTCTTTTGAAATTATTGGCATTTTCTTGTTCACAATAGTGTTATTCCATCTCATGATCATACATAGATGCAGTTTATTTATTATCATATCAATAATTTTGTTCTCCCCTTCTTTCTGTGAATGGTGTCTTGCAAATGTATCACAAGCATTTGCAATGTTCGATTTGATTGAATTCCCTTTCTCTAAAAAACTTTTACATAAATCTTAGAATAAAAAATCTCACCAGGGTTGTCCAGGGCTTGAATTTTGCTTTATTTTTATATCTCTTCTGATCATATGGGTACAGCTATCCAAAATAAAATGGACTGATGCCTTAGAAATTGCTTTTTGAATAAGTGGTACCAGTGAAGCTATGGCACCCAAAACTCAAAGGCTGGTACAAGTCAAGTCTTCTTGTTCCTTGCTCTGTCTCCCACCTACTGAAATTTTCAATATCACAGTGTCTATGGCAACAAATTATCTTTTCTTTATCTCTTACAGGTTCTATTTAAAGAAAATGATACAAAATGTTAATGATGTTGTCGAAAGACTTTCTTTCAAAACACTTTGTATAATGAGAATAACATCAGAAAACTAAAAGGTGCAATTTCCAGATGTACATTTTTTTGCCTTTTTTGTTTTGCTATTATTAATATATAATTACATGAGCAAAATGATGGTTACTAGACTCCCCCTATTATCAAGTACCCACCACATACCCCATTGCAGTCACTGTCCATCAGCATAGAAGCATGATATATAACCACTACTTGTCTTCTCTGTGTTATACTGCCTTCCCCAAATCCCCCCACCCCACCCCCACCCCCACTACATTATGTGTGCTATTTGTAATAGCCCTTTTAACCCCTTGTCCCTCCCTTCCCACCCATCTTCCCCAGTCCCTTTCCCTTTGGTAACTGTTAGTCCATTTTTGGGCTCTGCAAGTCTGCTGCTGCTTTCTTCCTTCAGTTTTGTCTTTGTTATAATACTCCCCAGATGAGTGAAATCATTTGATACTTGTGATTATCCACCTGGCTTATTTCACTGAGCATAATACCCTCCAGCTCCATCCATGTTGTTGCAAATGGTAGGACTTGTTTTCTTCTTATGGCTGAATAATATTCCTTTGTGCAAAGACTTCCCAGAAGATGGCGGCGTGAGCAGGTTGGTGGGAATCTCCTCCTAAAACCAAAAATATTTATGAAAATACAGCAAATACAATGATTCCTAAAAGAGAGACAAGAAGATACAGGACGACATCAGCCTGAAGATGCACCTGAGAGGACTCGGTACCCCGTGAGGTGGGTAAGATACGGAGCTGTGACCCGGTGGCCCCGAGCACTCCCCCACCCCAGCACACCAGTGGGAGGAGAGGATTCAGAGCTGGGAGGGAGTGGAAGGACAGGCCCATTGAATAACAATTCCAGGTGATGCGCCAGGAGAGCTGACACACTTCGCGTGGTGTATCAGAGATTGGAGAGACAGAGGTGCAGATTCAAAGATGGTAGTACCATCCAGCGTGCTCTCTGTGACAAAAGAAAAGCGCACACTTTTTTAGGGGTCTTGAAGAGAGAGGGGCCCAACAGAGGAGCAGGATTGTTCCAGCACACTCAGACAAGCAGGTTGGGAGTCCTGGGGAATTGTGGTCCCCTTGGACTGTGGCTGGGAAAAGCACTCTCACAGAGACGTCCCACAGAAATCAGCAGACCCCCATTCATTCCCTTCCTGGCCATAGGCACAAAGGGCCCAGTGGAGCGGCATGGCTGTGAAAATAGGATCCTAACAGAAATTACACCTAGCAGGCTTCTTTTTTTTCTCTATTTTTCCTTTCTTATTTTTTCGTTTTCTGACCACTTCTATCTCCATGAAAAGTCAGAGAAATATGGTACAAAAAAACTTATCCAGAAAACCCCAGACCAGAATATCCCAGGGAGGGAGTCTGAATAAAAGTCATACACATATGGATGGATCTACAGAGAAATATGCAAGAGCTAAGGGAGGAAGTGAGGAAAGACAATGGAGGGATGAGACAAGCGATTGACGGGCTTAACAGTAGACTGGATGAGATGCAGGATACTGTTAATGGAATAGAAATCAGAGAACAGGAATGCAGAGAAGCTGAGGCAGAGAGAGATAAAACGATCTCTAGGAATGAAAGAATTTTAAGAGAACTGTGTGACCAAGTCAAATGGAAAAATATTTACATTATAGGAATACCAGAGGGAGAAGAGAGAGGAAAAGGGATAGAAAGTGTCTTTGAAGAAGTAATTGATGAAAATTTCTCCAAGCTGGGGAAGGAAATAGTCTCTCAGACAGTGAAACCCACAGACCTCCCAACACAAGAGACCTAAGGAAGACAACACCAAAACACATAATAATTAAAATGGCCAGGTCAAAGATAAGGACAGAGTATTAAAGGCAGCTAGAGAGAGAATAAATATAAACTACAAAGAAAATTCATCAGCCTATAATCAGACTTCTCAACAGAAAACTTACAGGCCAGAAGAGAATGGCATGATATATTTAACGTAATGAAACAGAAGGGCCTCGAACCAAGAATATTGTATCCAGCATGATTATCATTTAAATTTGAGAGAGGGATTAAACAATTTCCAGGTAAGCAAAAACTGAGGGAATTTGCCTCCCATAAACCTCCTCTTCAGGATATCTTAAAGGGACTGCTCTAGATGGAAGCACTCCTAAGGCTAAAAAGAGGTCACCAAAGAAAATAAAATCATAGCAAAGAAAGCAGATAATCCAAATACTAACTAAAAACAAAGAATAAAACACCTAGTATATAAAGAATGGAGGAGGAAGAAGAAGAAGGGAGAGAAATAAACAATCATCAGACTGTGTTTACAATAACTTAGCAAGAAAGTTAAGTTTGACTGTTAGATAGTAGAGAAGCTACCCTTGAACCTTTGGTAACCCCAAATCTAAAGCCAGCAATGGCAATAAATACATATCTATCAATAATCACCCTAAATGTAAATGGACTGTATGCACCAATCAAAAGACATAGAGTTACTGAATGGATAAAAAATCAAGACCCAGATATTTGCTGCTTACAAGAGACTCACCTCAAACCCAAAGATATACACAGACTAAAGGTGAAGGGATGGAAAAAGATATTTCATGCAAACAAGGAGAAAAACGCAGGTGTTGCAGTACTTGTAAAAGACAAAATAGACTTCAAAATGAAGAAAGTAGCAAGAGATAAAGAAGGACATTACATAATGATAAAGGGGTCAGTCCAACAAGAAGATATAAACATTATAAACATATATGCACCCAACACAGGAGCTCTGGCAATGTGAAACAAATACTAACAGAATTAAAGGAGGAAATAGAAAGCAATGCAGTCATTTTAGGAGACTTCAACACACCACTCACTCCAAAGGACAGATCAAACAGACAGAAAATAAGTAAAGACACAGAGACTTAACAACACACTAGAACAGATGGACCTAACAGATATATACAGATCTCTACACCCAAAAGCAGCAGGATACACATTCTTCTCAAGTGCACATGGAACATTTTCCAGAATAGACCACATACTAGGCCACAAAAAGAACCTCAGTAAATTAAAAAAGATTGAAATTATACCAATCAAATTCTCATATCACAAAGGTTTAAAACTAGAAACAAACTGTAAAAAGAAAACAAAATGCTCACAAACACATGGAGACGTAACAACATTCCCTTAATTAATCAATGGGTTAACGACCAAATCAAAACAGAAATCAAAGAATTTATGGAGACTCATGACAACAACAACACAAAGCCACAACTTCTATGGGACACATCAAAGCAGTTCAAACAGGAAATTATATTGCAATCCAGGCCTATTTAAAGAAGGAAGAGCATTCCCAAATGAATAGTCTAAAGATGCAATTACTGAAATTGGAAAAAAAAAAACAAATGAGGCCCAAAGTCACCGGAAGGAGGGACATAATAAAGACCAGAGAAGAAATAAATAAAATTGAGAAGAATAAAACAAAAGAAAAAAAATCAATGAAATCAAGAGCTGGTTCTTTGAAAAAATATGCAAAATAGATAAACCCCTAGTCAGACTTATTAAGAGAAAAAGAGAATCTACACACATAAGCAGAAACAGAAATGAGAAAGGAAACATAACGACAGACACCACAGAAATACAAAGAATTATAAGAGAATATTATGAGAATCTATATGCTAAGAATCTGGAAAACCTAGAAGAAATGGACAGCTTCTTAGAAAAATACAACCTTCCAAGACTGACCAAGCAAAAAACAGAAAAACTAAATAGACCAATCACCAGCAATGAAATGGAATCAGTAATCAAAAAACTATCCAAGAACAAAACACCCGGACCAGATGGATTCACCTCTGAATTATCCCCAACATATAGAGAAGAAATAACACCCATTCTGCTTAAGGATGTCCAAAATAGAAGAGGAGGAAATACTTCCAAACACATTCTATGAAGCCAGCATCACTTTAATACTAAAACCGGGCAAAGACCTCACCAATAAAGAAAATTAAAGACCAATATCCCTGATGAATGTAGATGCAAAATATCCAACAAAATATTAGCAAACGAAATTCAAAAATAGAAGAGGATCATACACCATGATCAAGTGGGATTCATCCCAGGGATGCAACGACGGGACAACATTCAAAAATCCATCAACATCATCCACCACATCAACAAAAAGAAGAACAGTAACCACATGATCATCTCCATAGATGCTGAAAAAGCGTTTGACAAAATTGAGCATCCATTCATGATTAAAACTCTAAAAAAATGGGTATAGAGGGCAAGTACCTCAACATCATAAAGGCCTTATATGACAAACGCACAGCGAACATCATACATAACAGCGAGTAGCTGAAAGCTCTTCATCTAAGATCAGGAACAAGACAGGGATGCCCACTCTCTCCACTGTTATTCAGCATAATACTGGAGGTCATAGCGGCAGCAATCAGACAAAACAAAGAAATACAAGGCGTACTGATAGGTAAAGAAGAAGTCAAATTGTCACTATTTGCAGACGACATGATATGGTACATAAACACCCTAAAGACTCCACACCAAAACTACTAGAACTAATATCTGAATTCAGCAAAGTTGCAGTACACAAAATTAACAAACAGAAATCTGTTGCTTTCCTATACACTAACGATGAACTAACAGAAAGAGAAATCAGAAAAACAATTCCATTCACAATTGCATCACAAAGAATACAATACCTAGGAATAAACCTAATGAAGGAAGTGAAAGACCACTACCCTGAAAACTACAAGACACTCCTAAGAGAAATTAGAGAGGACACTAACAAGTGGAAATGCATCCCATGCTCTTGGCTAGGAAGAATAAATATTGTCAAAATGGCTATACTACCTAAAGCAATGTACAGATTCAATACAATCCCTATCAAAGTAACACCAGTCTTCTTGAATGAACTGCAACAAATAATTCTAAAATTCATATGGAACCAGAAATGACCCCGAATAGCCAAAGCAATCCTTAGAAGGAGGAATAAAATGGGGAATTACACTCACTGAATTCAAGCTCTACGATAAAGCCACAGTAATCAAGACAATTTGGTACTGGCACAAAAACAGACCCACAGACCAGTGGAACAGGATAGAAAATCCAAACATTTACCCAATCATATACAGTCAATTAATGTATGATAAAGGAGCCTTGGGTATACAATGGGGAAATGACAGCTTCTTCAGCAGCTGGTGTTGGCAAAACTGGACAGTTACATGTAAGAGAATGAAACTGGACTACTGTCTAACCCCATACACAATAGTAAACTCAAAATGGTTCTAAGAACTGAATGTAAGTCATGAAACCATAAAACTCTTAGAAAAAAAAGGCAAAAATCTCTTGGACATAAACATGAGCGACTTCTTCATGAACATATCTCTCCGGGCAAGGGAAACAAAAGCAAAAATGAACAAGTGGGAATATATCAAGCTGAAAGCTTCTGTATAGTAAAGGACACCATCATTAGAACAAAAAGACATCCTACAGTATTGGAGAATATATTTATAAATGACGTATCCGATAAGGGGTTGACATCCAAAATATATAAAATACTCATACACACCAACAAACAAAAAGCAAATAATCCAATTAAGAAATGGGCAGAGGACATGAATAGACACCTCTCTAAAGAAGAAATTCAGATGGCCAACAGGCACATGAAAAGATGCTCCACATCACTAGTCCTCAGAGAAATGCACATTAAAACCACAATGAGATATCACCTCCCACCAGTAAGGATGGCCAACATCCAAAACACAAACAACAACAAATGTTGGCGAGGATATGGAGAAAAGGGAACCCTCCTACACTGCTGTTGGCAATGCAAACTAGTTCAACCATTGTGGAAAGCAGTATGGAGGTTCCTCAAAAAACTCAAAATAGAAATACTACTTGATCCAGGAACCCCACTCCTAGGAATTTACCCTAAGAATGCAGCAGCCCAGTTTGAAAAAGACATGTGCACCCCTATGTTTATGGCAGCAGAATTTACAATAGGTAAGAAATGGAAGCAACCTAAGTATCCATCAGTAGATGAATGGGTAAAGATGTGGTACATATACACAATGGAATATTATTCAGCCATAAGAAGAAAACAAATCCTACCATTTGCAGCAACATGGATGGAGCTAGAGGGTATTTGTTTAGTGAAATAAGCAAAGCCGAAAAAGGCAAATATCAAGTGATCTAACTCATATGTGGAGTATAAGAACAAAGAAAAAACCTGAAGGAACAAACCAGCAGCAAACTTACAGAACCCAAGAACGAACTAATAGTTACCAAAGGGAAAGGAACTGAGGATGATGTGTGGGAAGGGAGGGGCAAGATGGAAAAAGGGGCAGTACAATTAGCAGATGTAATGTTGGAGGGTGGGCGGGGCTGTACAACTCAGAGAAGAGAAGTAATGATTCTATAGCATCTCACTACACTGATGGACAGTGGCTGTAATGGGTTTGGTGGAGTTACCTGATGAAGGGGTGGTTTAATAACCATAATATGGCACATGTAAGTGCAGATTACTGATACAAAAATAAATTATATAAAACTGAAAGAAAATATTCCATTGTGCATATGTACCACATCTTTTTATCCTTTCATCTTCTGATGGACATTTAGGTTGCTTCCATTTATTGGCTATTGTAAATAGTGCTGTGATAACAAAGGGGTGCATATGTCTTTTTCAAACTGAGCTACTGCATTTTTAGGGTAAATTCCTAGGAGTGGAATTCCTGGGTCAAATGTTATCTCTAGTTTGAATTTTTTGAGGGACGTACATACAGCTTTCCACAATGGTTGTACTAATTTACATTCGCACCAGCAGTATAGGAGGGTTCTCCTTTCTCCACATGCTCTCCAACATTTGCTGCTGCTTGTTTTTTGAATGGCAGCCATCCTAACTCGTATGAGGTGATATCTCATTGTAGTTTTGATTTGAATTTCTCTGAATATTGGTGATGTGGTGTATCTTTTCATGTACCTGCTGGCCATCTGAATTTCTTCTTTGGAGTAGTGTCTGTTCAGCTCCTCTGCCCATTTTTTAATTGGCTTTTTTGCTTTTTGTTTGTTGAGGTGTGTGAGCTCTTTATATAATTTGGATTTTAACCTCTTATTGGATATGTCATTTATGAATATGTTCTCCAATACTGTTCCATGTCTTTTTGTTCTACTGATGGTATGCTTTGCTGTACAGAAGCTTTTAATTTCGTATAGTCACATTCGTTAATTTTTGCTTTTGTTTCCCTTGCCCAGGGAGGTATGTTCATGAAGAAGTTGCTCATTTTTATGTCCAGGAGATTTTTGCCTACCTTTTTTATCTAAGACTTTTATGGTTTAACGACTTACATTCATGTCTTTGATATATTTTGAGTTTATTTTTGTGTATGGGGTTAGACAATAATCAAGTTTCATTCTCTTACATGTAGCAGCCCAGTTTTGCCAACACCAGCTGTTGAAGAGGCTTTCATTTCCCAATTATAGGTCCATGGCTCCTTTATCATATATTAATTGAACATATGTGCTTGGGTTTCTATCTGGGATTTCTATTCTGTTCCACTGGTCTATGGGTCTGTTTTTGTGCCACTACCAAATTGTCTTGATTACTGTTGCTTTGTAGTAGAGCTTGAAGTCAGGGAGCATAGTCCCCCCAGCTGTATGATTCCTTCTCAGGATTGCTTTGGCTATTTGGGGTATTTTTTGGTTCCATATAAATCTGAGAGCAATTTGCTCTAGTTCATTGAAGAATGCTGTAGGTATTTTGATAGGGATTGCATGGAATCTGTGGATTGCTTAGGCAGGATGGCCATTTTGACAATATTAATTCTTCCTATCCAAGAGCATGGGATGTATTTTCGTTTGTTAGTGTCCTCTCTAATTTCTCTTAAGAGTTTCTTGGTTTCAGGGTATAGGTCATTCACTTCGTTCGTTAGGTTTATTCCTAGGTATTTTATTCTTTTTGATGCGATTGTGAATGAAATTGTTTTCCTGATATCTCCTTTTTCTAGTTCATCGTTTGTGTAGAGGAATGCAACAGATTTCTGTGAATTAATTTTGTATCCCACACTTTGCTGAATTCAGATATTAGATCTAATAGTTTGGAGTGGATTCTTTACGGATTTTTATGTACAATATCATGTCATCTGCAAACAGTGACAGTGAGTTCATTGCCTATCTGGATGCCTTTTATTTCTTTGTGTTGTTTCACTGTCATGCCTAGGACCTCCAGAACTGTGTTGAATAAATTGCGGAGAGTGGGAATCCTTGTCTTGTTACCAATATTAAAGGAAAAGCTTTCAGCTTCTCGCTGTTAAGTATGATATTGGCTGTGAGCTTGTCATATATGGCCTTTATTATGTTAAGGTACTTGCCCTCTATACCCATTTTGTTGAGAGTTTTTGTCATGTATAGATGTTGAATTTTGTTGAAAGCTTTTTCATGATCTACAGAGATGATCATGTAGTTTTTGTCCTTCTTTTTGTTGATGTAGTGAATGACGTTTATGAATTTTCGAATGTTGTACCATCCTTACATCCCTGGGATGAATCCCACTTGATCATGATGAATGATCTTTTTTATTTAGTTTTGAATTTCGTTTGCTAATATTTTGTTGGATATTTTTACATCTATGTTCATCAGGGATGTTGGTCTGTAACTTTTTTTTTGTGGTGTCTTTGTCTGGTTTTGGTATTAGAGTGATGTTGGCCTTGTAGAATGAGTTAGGGAGTATTTCCTCCTCTTCTAGTTTTTGAACAACTTTAAGGAGGATGGGTATTATGTCCTCACTAAATGTTTGATAAAATTCAGCAGTGAAACCATATGGTCCAGGATTCTGTTCTTAGGTAGTTTTTTGATTACCAATTCAGTTTCTTTGCTGGTAATTGGTCTATTCACATTTTCTGTTTCTTCCTGTGTCTTCCTTGGAAGGTTCTATTTTTCTAGAACGTTGTTCATTTCTTCTAGGTTATTCAGATTTTAGCATATAGATTTTTATAGTATTCTCTAATAATAATTTGTATTTCTGTTGACTCCTTAATGATTTTTCCTTTCTCATTTCTTATTCTGTTTAAGTGTGTAGACTCTTTTTATTGATAAGTCTGGCTAGGGGTTTATCTATTTCTTTTATTTTTTCAAAGAATCAGCTCCTGCTTTCATTCATTCTTTCTATAGTTTATTCTTCTCAATTTTACTTATTTCTTCTTTAATCTTTATTGTGTCCCTCCTTCTACTGACTTTGGCCTCATTAGTTCTTCCTTTAATATTTTCATTAATTGTGAGTTTAGACTGTTCATTTCGGACTGTTCTTCTTTCCTGAGGTAAGCCTGTATTGCAATATATTTTCCTCTTAACACAGCCTTCGCTGCATCCCACAGGTTTTGTGGTTTTGAATTATTGCTGTCATTTGTCTCCACATATTGCTTGATCTCTGTTTTTATTTAGTTGTTGATACATTGATATTTAGGAGCATGTTATTAAGCCTCCATGTTTTTGCGGTATTTCTTATTTTCTTTGTGTAATTTATTTCTAGTTTCATACCTTTGTGATCTGAGAACCTGTTTTTTACTATTTCAATCTTTTCGAATTCACTGAGGTCCTTTTTGTGGCCTAATATATGATCAATTCTTGAAAATGTGCAATGTGCACTTGAGAAGAATTGTGTCCTGTTGCTTTTGGATGGAGCATTCTGTAGATGTCTGTTAGGTTCATCAGTTCTAATATGTTGTTTAGTGCCTCTGTCTCTACTTATTTTCTGTGTGGTTGATCTGTGCTTTGAAGTGAGTGGTGTGTTGAAGTCTCCTAAAATGAATGCATTGCATTCTATTTCCCCCTTTAATTCGGTTAGTATTTGTTTCAGATATGTAGGTGATCCTGTGTTCGGTGCATAGATATTTATAATAGTTATATCCTCTTGTTGGAATTATCATTTTATTATTATGTAATGTCCTTCTTTGTCTCTTTGACTTTCTTTGCTTTGAAGTCTATTTTGTCTGATACAAGTACTGCAACTCCTGCTTTTTTTTCACCATTAGTTGCATGAAATATGTTTTTCTATCCCTTAACTTTTCATCTGTGTATGTCTTTGGGTTTGAAGTGAGTCTCTTGTAGGCAGCATATAGATGGGTCTTGTTTTTTTATCCATTCAGTTACTCTATGTCTTTTGATTGGTGCATTCAGACCATTTACATTTAAGGTGATTATGGATAGGTATGTACTTATGGCCATTGCAGGCTACAGATTCCTGGTTACCAAAGGTTCAAGGGCAATTCACTTACTACCTAAAAGTCTAATTTAACTTACTTTGTGTACCAGTACAAACACACCCTAAAGGTTCTTTTTTTTCCTCCTTTTTCTTCCTCCTCCTCCATTCTTTGTATGTTATGAATCATATTCTGTACACTTTGTCTTCCCTTGGATGCCATCGATTTAGCCTTAGGAATACTTCCTTTTATAGGAGTCCCTCCAAAGTGCACTGTAGAGGTGGTTTGTGGGAGGTAAATTCTCTCAGCTTTTGCTTATATGAAAATTGTTTAATCCTCCCTTCAAATTTAAATTATATCTTTGCTGGGTAAAGTATTCTTGGTTCAAGGCCCTTCTGCCTCATTGCATTAAATATATCATGCCACTCCCTTTTGGCCTGTAAAGTTTCTGTTGAGAAGTCTGATGCTTTTATTTTATCTGGTGACATATTTTTAGCCTTAGGAGTGCTTCATCTATAGCAGTCTCTTTAAGATACCCTGTAGAGGTGGTTTGTGGGAGGTAAATTCCCTCAAATTTTGCTTGTATAGAAATTGTTTAATCCCTCCCTCAAATTTAAATGACAATCATGCTGGATACAGTATTCTTGGTTCAAGGCCCTTCTGTTTCATTGCATTAAATATATCATGTCATTCTTTCTTGGCCTGTAAGGTTTCTGTTGAGAAATCTGGTGAGAGTCTGATGGGTTTTCCTTTGTAGGTGATCTTTTTTCTTTCTCTGGCTGCCCTTAATACTCTGTCATTGTCTTTGATCTTTGCCAATTTAATTATTATACGTCTTGGTGTTGTCTTCCTTGGGTCCCTTGTGTTGGGAGATCTGTGCACCTCCATGGCCTGAGAGACTATCTCCTTCCCCGGATTGGGGAAGTTTTCATCAATTAGCTCCTCAATGACACTTTCGGTTCCTTTTCACTCTCTTCTTCTTCTGGTACCCCTATAAGGTGAATATTGTTGCTTTGGGATTGATCACACCCTTCTCTCAATATTCTTTCATTTTTGGAGATCCTTTTTTCTTTCTGTGCCTCAGCTTCTTTGTATTCCTCTTCCCTAATTTATATTCCATTTTCCATCTCTTCTACTATATCTATCTGCTTTTAAATCCCTCCAATGTATGGTTCAATTCATATATGGAATTTCTAAATGATTAAGTCTCCAACTTAAATTTGTTCCTGAGGTCTTGAAAGTTTTTCTGGACCTCCATAAGCATGTTTAAAATTTTTATTTTGTACTCTTTTTCAGGAAGATTGGTGAGATCAGTTTCATTTGGCCCTCTTTCTGTGGTTTGTGAAATTTTGGTCTGAACCATGTTCTTTTTTTGTATCATTAATCTATAATATTATGGTTACTAAACTCCCCACTTCATCTGGTCACCCCCCCCAACTCCATTACAGTAACTGTCCATCAGTGTACTGAGACGCTGTAGAATCACTACTTGTCTTCTTTGAGTTGTACAGCCATACCCGTCCCCCCCCCAATATTATGCCTGTTAATCATAATGCCCCTTTTTCCCACTTACCCCTCCGTTCCCACCCATTCTACTCAGTCCCTTTCCCTTTGGTAACTGTTAGTCCATTCTTGTGTTCTGTGAGTCTGCTTCTCTTTTGTTCTTTCAGTTTTTTCTTTGCTCTTATGCTCCACATATGAGTGAAATCTTTTGATATTAGTCTTTTTCCACTTGGCTTCTTTCACTGAGCATAATAACCTCTAGTTCCACCATGTTGTTACAAATAGTAGGACTTGTTTTCTTCTTATGGCTGAATAATATTCCATTGTGTATATGTACCACATCTTTATCCATTCATCTACTGATGGACACTTATGTTGCTTCCATTTCTTGGCTATTGTATATAGTGCTGCGATAAACATAGGGGTGCATCTGCCTTTTTCAAACTGGGCTGCTGGATTCTTAGGTTAAATTCCTAGGAGTGGGATTCCTGGGCCAAATGGTATTTCTATTTTGAGTTTTTTGAGGAACCTCCATATTGTTTTCCACAATGGTTGAATTAATGTGCATTCCAACCAGCAGTGTAGGAGGGTTCCCCTTTCTCCACATTCTCGCCAACATTTGTTGTTGTTTGTCTTTTGGTTGTTGGCCATCTTTACTGGTGTTAGGTGATATCGCATTGTGGTTTTAATTTGCATTTCCCTGATGATAAGTGATGTGCAGCATCTTTTCATGTGCCTGTTGGACATCTGAATTTCTTCTTTGGAGAAGTGTCTATTCATGTTCTCTGCCCATTTCTTAATTGGATTATTTGCTTTTTGTTTGTTGAGGTGCATGAGTTCTTTATATAATTTGTATGTCAACCTTTTATCAGATATGTCATTTATGAATATATTCTCCTATACTGTACGATGTCTTTCTGTTCTCCTGATGGTGTCCTTTTCAGAACAGAAGTTTACATCTTTATATAGCCCCACTGGTTCATTTTTGCTTTTTTTTCCCTTGCCTGGGGAGATATGTTCATGAAGATGTCACACGTTTATGCCCGGAGATTTTTGCCTATGTTTTTTGTAAGAGTTTTATGGTTTCATGACTTACATTCAGGACATTGATTCATTTTGAGTTTACTTTTGTGTATGGGGTTAGACAGTAGTTCAGTTTCATTCTCTTACAGGTAGCTGTCCAGTTTTACCCACACCAGCTACTGAATAGGCGGTCATCTCCCCATTGTATATCCAAGGCTCCTTTATCATATATTAATTGAACTTACAGGTTTGTTTTAAGGTTTGATTTTCTATTCTGTTCCACTGGTCTGTGAGTCTGTTCTTGTGTCAATACCAAATTGTTTTGATTACTGTCGTTTTGTAGTAGAGCTTGAAGTCAGAATCGTAAGTCCGCCTTTTTTCTTCCTTCTCAGTATTACTTTGGCTATTATGGGTCCTTTCTGGTTCCTTATGAATTTTATAACTATTTGTTTCAGTTCATTGAATAATGCTGTTGGTATTTTGATAGGGATTGCATTGAATCTGTAGATTGCTTTAGGTAGTATATCCATTTTGACAATATTTATTCTTCCTAGCCAAGAACATGGGATGAATTTCCACTTGTTAGTGTCCTCTTTAATTTCTCTAGGAGAGTCTTGTAGTTTTCAGGGTATAGGTATTTCACTTCCTTCATTAGGTTTATTATTAGGTATTTTATTCTTTTTGATGCTATTGTGAATTGAATTGTTTTCCTTATTTCTCTTTCTGTTAGCTCCTCATTAGTGTATAGGAAAGCAACAGATTTCTCTGTGTTCATGTTGTATTCTGCAACTTTGCTGAATTCGGATATTAGTTCTAGTAGTTTTGGAGTGGAGTCTTTAGTTTTTTTTTATGTACAATATCATGTCATCTGCAAATAGTTACAATTTCACTTCTTTACCAATCTGGATGCCTTCTATTTCTTTGTTTTGTTGATTGCTGTGGCTAGGACCTCCAGTGCTATGTTGAATCACAGTGGGGAGAGGGGGCATCCCTGTCTTGTTCCCGATCTTAGATGAAAAGCTTTCAGCTTCTCATTGTTAAGTATAATGTTAGCTGTGGGTTTGTCATATATGGCCTTTATTATGTTGAGGTAATTGCCCTCTATACAAATTTTGTTCATAGTTTTAATCACGAATGGATGCTGAATTTTGTCAAATGCTTTTTCAGCATCTATGGAGATGATCATGTGGTTTTTGTTCTTCGTTTCGTTGATGTGGTAGTTGATGTTGGTGGATTTTCAAATGTTGTACCATCCTTGCATCCCTTGGATGAATCCCACCTGATCATTGTGTATGATCCTTTTGATGCATTTTTGAATTCTGTTTCCTAATATTTTGTTGCGTATTTTTGCATCTACGTTTATTAGAGATATTGGTATGTAATTTTCTTTTTTGGTGAGGTCTTTGCCTGGTTTTGGTATACGTGTGATGCTGGCTTCATTGAATGAGATTTGAAGTACTCCTTCCCCTTCTATTTTTTGGAAAACTTTAAGCAGAATGGGTATTATGTCTTCTCTATATGTCTGGTAAAATTCAGAGGTGAGACCATCTGGCCCGGGGATTTTGTTCTTAGGTAGTTTTTTGATTACCAATTCAATTTCATCGCTAGTAATTGGCCTGTTTAGGTTTTCTCTTTATTGCTTGGTCAGTCTTGGAAAGTTGTATTATTCTAAGAAGTTATCCATTCCTTCTAGGTTTTACAGCTTGTTATCATATAGATTTTCATAGTATTCTCTTATAATTCTTTGTATTTCTGTGGGGTCCGTTGTGATTTCTCCTTTCTCATTTCTGATTCTATTTATGTGTGTAGATTCTCCTTTTCTCTTAATGTATCTGGCTATGGGTTAATCTATTTTGTTTATTTTTTCAAAGAACCAGCTCTTGGTGTCATTGATTTTTTTCTACTGTTTTATTGTTCTCAATTTTATTTATTTCTTCTCTGAACTTTATTATGTCCCTCATTCTGGTGACTTTGGGCCTCATTTGTTCTTCTTTTTCCAATTTCAATAATTGTGACTTTAGACTATTCATTTAGGATTGTTCTTCCTTCTTTAAATACGCCTGGATTGCAATACACATTACTCTTAGAACTGCCTTTGATACGTCCCACATAAGTTGCAGCTTTGTGTTGTTGTCATTTGTCTCCATATATTGCTTGATCTCTGTTTTAATTTGGTAGTTGAACAATTGATTATTAAGGAGCATGTTGGTAAGTCTCCATGTATTTGTGAGCCTTTTTTTCTTTGTAGAATTTATTTCTAGTTTTATACCTTTGTGATCTGATAAGCTGGTTGGTAGAATTTCAATATTTTTGAATTTACTGAAGTTCTTTTTGTGGCCCAGTATGTGGTCTATTCTGGAAAATGTTCCATGTGCACTTGAGAGAAATGTGTATCCTGCTGTTTTTGGGTGTAGAGTTATGTAGATATCTGTTAGGTCCATCTGTTCTAGTGTGTTATTCAGCACCTCTGTGTCTTTCTTTAATTTCTGTCTGGTTGTTCTGTCCTTTGGAGTAAGTGGTGTGTTGAAGTCTCCTACAATTAATGTGTTGCTTTCTATTTCCTCCTTTAATTCTGTTAGTATTTTTTCACATATATCGGTGCTCCTTTTTTGGGTGCATATATATTTATAATGTTTATATCTTCTTGTTGGACTGACCCCTTTATCATTATGTAATGTCCTTCTTTATCTCTTGCTACTTTCTTCATTTTGAAGTCTATTTTGTCTGATAAAATACTGCAACACCTGCTTTTTTCTCCTTGTTATTTTCATGAAATATCTTTTTCCATCCCTTCACCTTTAGTCTGTGTATATTTATGGGCTAGAGGTGAGACTCTTGTAAACAGCATATAGATGGGTCTTGCTTTTTTAAACTTTCTAGTACTTTGTGTCTTTTGATTGGTTCATTCAGTCAATTTACATTTAGGGTGATTATTGATAGACTTGTACTTATTCTCATTGCTGGCTTTAGATTCCTGGTTACTAAAGGTTCAAGGGTAGCTTCTTTAGTATCTTACAGTCTAACAATTCTCTTGTAAAGATATTGTAAACACAGTCTGATGATTCCTTGTTTCTCTCCCTTCTTATTCTTCCTCCTCCATTCTTTATATACTAGGTGTTTTATTCTGTACTCTTTTACATTTCCTTTGACTGTTTTTGTGGATAGTTGATTTTACTTTTTGTCTTTAGTTACTATTTGGATGGTATGATTTCTTTGCTATGATTTTATTTTCTCTGGTGACATCATTTTAGCCTTAGGAATGTTTCCATCTAGAGCAGTCCCGTTAAGATATCCTGTAGAGGTGGTTTGTGGGAGGCAAACTCCCTTAGCTTTTGCTTGTCTGGGAATTGTTTATTCCTTCCCTCATATTTAAATGATAATTGTTCTGGATACAGTATTCTGGGTTCAAGGCCCTCTGTTTCATTATGTTAAATATATCATGCCATTGTATTCTGGCCTGTAAGGTTTCTGTTGAGAAGTCTGATTATAGCCTGAAGGGTTTTCCTTTGTAGGTGATATTTTTCTCTCTCTGGCTACCTTTAATACTCTGTCCTTGTCTTTTATTTTTGCTGTTTCAATTATTATGTGTCTTGGTTTTGTCCCCCTTGGGTTCCTTGTCTTGGGAAATGTGTGGGCTTCCATGGTTTGAGAAACTATTTCCTTCCCCAGGTGGGGTAGTTTCCAGCAATTATTTCTTCAAAGACACTTTCTATCCTTTTTTCTCTCTCTTCTTTTTCTGGGACTCCAATAATGCAAATATTGTTCTGTTTGTATTGGTCACACAGTTCTCTTAATATTCTTTCATTCCTAGAGATCCTTTTATCTCTCTCTGCCTCAGCTGCTCTGTATTCTTGTTCTCTGATTTCTATTACATTAACAGTCTCTTGCACCTTGTCAAGTCTGCTCTTCAACCCATCAATTGTCTCATTTCTGTAATATCTCTCATTTTCTCCCTTAGCTCTTTCATATTTCTCTGTAAATCCATCAGCATGGTTATGACTTTTATAATGAATTATTTTCCAGTAAGACTGTGTAAGTCTATCCCATCAGGCCCTCTCTCTGGGGTTGTCTGTGTAATCCTTGTCTGTAGCATATTCCTCTGTCTTTCATGGTGATAGAAGTTGTCGCTTGCAGGTGCCACTTGTGTCAGCTGGGAGAACAATGTCCCTTCTGCTTCTTATACTTCTTGCCCTTCTCTGGGGCCTGAATTATTTTCTGTCACACTGGGAGGCAGTCTCTGGGATAATACCCTAAGCTTCCTGTGTGTGTGGATTTCCTGTCAGCCTAACCTATAACACTGCAGGGATATGCAGTCTTGCTGGGTGACTATTGGTCCCCTTGATGCTTTCCAGCCATTGTTCTGGGTTTGGGGTCCTTCCCACTTAGATGCATGCCAGCCAGGAGTAGATTTTGTGAGGTTTCTGTGGGTGGAGCCGCTCCTCCGCTGTTCTGCAGCAGTGTCAGCCCTGCTGGACATTTTGCTGTGCCAGCCAGAGGGAAACGAATGGCAGTCTGCTCCTCTCTGTGGGAAGCCTCGGCACAGCTGATTTTCCCGGCCACTGGCCAGTGTGTCCAAAATCCCCACAACTCCCTGCCTGATGGGCTGAGTATGGTGGGACAATTTTATTTTGCTGTTGGGCCTTTGTCTCTCTAAGACTGCTTTGCGAGGCACTGAGTTCTCACAGTTGTAGCTGTAGCTTGGCTGTTGTTCTGTATCTTCTGGACTCTCTTTTAGGAATAGTTGTATTTGTTGTATTTTCACAGATATATATGGTTTGGTGAGAAGATTTCTATGGCCCTGCTCACACCGTCATCTTCCCAGGAGTCCTTAACCATGTTCTTTTGACGTTTCATAATTCTGTGTGGTGCCCCCTAGTGCCCAGAAGCTCCAGTCTCTGGAGATGCTCAGCCCTAGAGTGAGAATGGGGGTCGTAGGGGAGCAGAGCTGGTGCCTGGGTGGAAGAAAGATCTGTTTCCTGATTCCCATCTGCGGTGCCTGTCTCTAGTGTCAGAGCCAGTGGGACAAGCACATACGTATAAAACTCTGTGCTTTGTAGGCGGGGCCTCCCTCTGGCTGGCCTGATGCCTGCGCTGTGACTGCTGGTTTGTAGGAAGGTGCCTTAAGGCCAGTAGGAAGTCTCTGCAGGCTGTGTGTCACAGTGGGGGACCTAAGAGCTGAATAGGCAGCCAAGGGAAGGAGCACCTGAAGCTCCTCAAAGTTCCCAACCAGCTAGGCAGAACATGCCCAGACAACATTGTCCAGCTCTACCTTCTCCTGCACAGCAAGCTCCGTGAAAACCCCGCCCCTTCAGCAGCCCTCTACCTGCTAGGAAGCCTCTCAGACTCCCTGCCTTTCCTCTGACACAGTGTGGCCGGGTGTGGATCTCCTCCACAAACGGCCAGAATGTCAATTTCTCAAGCACTCCACCTGTCCAATCTCCCCAGTGTTCAGAGTACCACACAGTATAGAATTCTCCTCACAAAGAAATCTCCAGGGCTAGGTGTTCAGCAGTCCCAGGCTTCCACCCCCTCCCTCCTCTGTTTCTCTTCCTCCTGTGAGTGAGCTGGGTGGGGGAAGGGCTTGGGCCCCTCCAGATTAAGCCTTTCCTGTTACCCTGTTTCGTGAGGTCTGCTCTGTTCCTAAGGTCTGTATGCAGTCTGGGTCAGCCTTCTTTCTTGTGACTGTTTTAAGGTTATTTGTACTAATTAACTATATTTTTGTAGTGTTTTTTGTTTTGGGAGGAGCTCTCCATCTCACCTCTCATGCCAACACCTTGAAAATCCCTCCAGATGTCTTTTTAATTAAAAATAAGTTTTTAAAATTTTCTTTGTTTAGGCTAAATTTGAAGCCTATCATGACCTTTGGGAAAAGACGGTAGAGTAGGAAGGCAGCCACCTCCCACATACACAACAAAGAAATAAATACATAAATACAACTAACTTTGAAAATGACCTTAATACTTCAGAACAGACAATCTGTGCCTGAAGAAGAGAGAATGAATTCTGCACACATGGCCCTGGTAAAATGAATACACAATGCATTGAGCTTTGTTGATTAATGAGTCTGGACACCCGGGAGAGGTGGAGTACTTTGGGAGGCTGAGACTCCTGTCACTATGGAGGACATTCAAGCACCGTCAGTCCCACTGAGACCCAACTCAGTGGTGGAAATTTTAGAGATTTACTGTCAGCAGGGTGACATAGGCATGGAGTTTTCAGGGAGCCCTCTCCAGAGTAAAAAGGGCAAGTATATGATGCTTTCCCTCGTCTCCCTCTTGGAAACTGTCAGGCAATCATGGAAGCCAGCCTCAAATGCTCCAGTACCCTCACTGGTGGCTCAACCCTGAAGGACTTCACAGTGCACCCACCTGCCCTCCTGATATACTTGACCTTTGCAACCATCAGACTTTCTTGCTTGGCTGGCAGAGGGAGGCTTTCCCAGCTTTACAAGCCCTCTCTCAGCCAAACTGGGGAGGTATATGTGGGAGCCAGCTCCAAACACTCCTTCACCCTCACTGTTGGCACAGCCCCATGCTGTGCTCCCTTGTGCCCCTGCCCCACCCACACCACAAGGCAAGCAGTGGGAAGAGGCAGAGGGAAGTCTCACCCACATGATCCCAGCAGAATCACTGATTCTTGGTTCATGAAGGGTCCAGTGGGGCAAGCTGTCAGCTTCTGCTTACAAAGTTCAGCTACTGCAAGCCCACAGGCAGAAATGTGGTCTGCCCACAGCCCACCTACAGTAACTGTGTCTCCACTGCCAAGGAGTACCGGAGCTGGAGAGCCGAGCATTCAGCTTCTGGGTACCACAGGACACATTTATCATAAATCCATTGCTCTAGACAAAGGGGAGATGTATCTAACACAGAAATAAACATGGAAACCCAGACAAAATGAGGAAACAAAGGAATATGTTTTAAGCAAAACAGAAGATAGCAGAAAGAGGGTAATTGAAACAGATATCACCAGTATTCTTGATAAAGATTTCAAAGTGACAGTCATAAATATGCTCACTGATCTGCAGAAAATAATTGATAATCTCAGGGATAACTTTAACAAAGAAATAGAAGATTTGAAAAAAGCCACTCAGAGTGGATGATTAGCATAACTATATGAAAAAAACAATTGGAATTAATAATAGATTGCTGCAAATAGAGGAGAAAAATAATGACGTGGAAATTAGAGAATATAAAAACAACTAAGCTGAGGAACAGAGAGAAATAAGAATCTCTAGGAATGAAAGAATGCTAAGATCTGTATGATAACTACAAATGAAACAATATTCACATGATAAGGATACCAGAGGCAGAAGAGAGGGACAAAAATGTAGAAAATTTCTTAGAAGAAATAAAAGCTGAAAACTTCCACAGTCTGGGAAAAGATATCGACACCAAGGTCCTGGAAGTACGGAGACTCTAACAAAAGAAACACCGGGAAAACAACACCAAGACACAAAATAATAAAAATGGCTAAATTAAAGATAAAGATCAAGTATTAAAAGCAGCAAGAGAGAGGCAGACAATTATCCATAAGGTTATTAGCAGATTTTTCAGCAGAAAATTTACAGACCATAAGGCAGTGACATGAAATATTGAATGTGTTGAAACAGAAGAACCTTCAACAAAGGTGCTTTGTACCCAGGAAGGTTATCATAAATAATTGAAGGAAAGATTAAAAATTTCCCACATAAACAAAAGTTAAAGGAAATCACTAATGCTAAACTGGCCTTACAGTATATAATAAAGGGACTTCTGTAGATAGAAATGTTTTTAAGCCTAAATATTTTTCATAACTGTAAATGAACCCACAGTCAAGGTAGTAGACCAATTACTATCTAACCACGTATGTAGTTAGAAAAACAAGTAGTGAAATAAACAATGCACAAAATCAGTTAGGGGATACACAAAAAATACAGATTATGACATCTAATACATAAAGTGTGAAGGAAAAAGAAAAAATAAGTACTTTTAGATTGCACTTGAAAAACAATAACCATGAACTTAATATAGACTGTTATATATTTAAAAACTGTGTATGAAACCTATCGTAACCACAAAGTTATGCCTATAATAGATACAAAAAAATTAAAAAGAAATCTAATAAACATTAAAGGAAACCATGAAATCACAAGAGAAGAGTATAAGAGAGGTTAAAAGGAACCAAGAGGAACTAAAAAAAACAACATAAAATGATTACTAAAATGGCAATAAATACACACCTAAAAATAACTACCTTAAATGTAAATGGACTGAATGCACTAATCAAAAGACACAAGGAAGCAGAATTGACAAAGAAACAAGACCCATCCATATGCTTCTACAAGAGACTCATTTCAAACCTGACAATATACATAGACTGAAAGTAAAGGGATGGAAAAAGGTATTACATGCAAACAATAGGGACAAAATAACAGGAGAAGCAGTACTTACATCAGACAAATAGAATTCAAAACAAATAAAATAACAGGTAGAAAAGAAGGGCATTACATAATAATAAAGTAATCAGCCCAACAAAGGATATAACAATTATAAACATGTATGCAACTAAAGTAGTAGCACCTAAATATATAAAATAACACTAACAGAACTAAAAGAAGAAATCGTTTCTGATTCACTCATATTAGGGGACTTTAAAACACCACTTACATCAATGCACAGATTAACCAGACAAAAAATAAATAAGGAAAAAGAGGCTCTGAACAACACAATAGATAGATGAATTTAATATATAAAGAACATCCCAATGAGAAGCAGCAGGTTACACATTGTCCTCGTGTACATGGAGCACTTCAGAACAGATCATATACTAGACCACAAACCGCCTCAATAAATTAAAAGAGATTGAAATTGTATCAAACAACTTCTCAGACCACAAAAGTATAAACTAGAAATAAATTACATAAAGAAAACAACAATAAAACCCCCACAAACACATGGAGGCTAAACAACATGCTACTAAATAATCAATGGATCAATAAACAAGTCAAAACAGAAATCAAGCAATACATGGAGACAAATGAAAACAAGAATATAACAGTCCAAAATTTATGGGGTGCCACAAAATCAGTTCTAAGAGCAAAGTACATAACAAATTGGCCCTAAAAAATCAAGAATAATCCAAAGAAAGAGTCTATACCTCACAAATAAAGAAACTAGTAAAAGAAGAAGAACTGAAACCCAAAATTAGTTCAAGGAGGGATATAATAAAGATCAGAGCAAAAATAAATAAATAAGGAGAAGAATAAAACAATAGAAAAAATCAATGAAACACAGAGCTGGTTCTTTGAGAAGATAAACAAAATAGACAAACCCCTAGCCAGATTTATCAAGAAAATAAAGAGAGAGAGAGGACATAAACACAGTCAGAAATGAAAAAGGAATAGTCACCATAAATACCACAGAAATACAAATTATTACAGAATTCTATGAAAATTTTTATGTCAATAAATTGGAAAATGTAGAAGAAATAGACTAATTCCTAGAAACATACAACTTCTAAGACTGGTCCAGGAGAAACAGAAAATATGAGCAGACAAATCACCAATAAAGAAATTGAATTGGTAATAAAATATTACCAAGAAAATATACCTAGATTAGATGGCTTCACAGCTGAATTTTACCAAACATTTAAAGAACTAACCCATCCTTCTTAAAGTATGCTGAAAAGTATAAAAGGAGGGAATACTTCTAAACTTATTTCTATGAGGTCAGCATCACTCTAATACCAGAACCAGACAACAACACTACAATAAAAGAAAATTGTAGACCAATATCTCTGAAGTAAATAACCTTTAACAAAATATTAGCAAACTGAATTAAAAAATACATCAAAAGGATTACCAAACGCATGACCAAGTTGGATTTATTTCAGGAATGCAAGGATTGTATAATATTCATAAATCAATCAATGTGATACACCACATTAACAAAAAGAAGGATAAAAAGCATACGATCAGCTCAATAGATGTTGAAAATGCATTTGATAAAATTCAACATCCATTTGTGATAAAACTCTCAATAAAATGGGTAAAGAGGGTATGTACCTCAACACAATAAAGGCCATATATGACAAGCCAACAGCTAACATCATGCTTAATGGTAAAATGCTGAAAGTTTTCCTTCTAATATCAGGAATAAGAAAAGGATGTCCACTCTCACCACTTTTATTCAACATAATATTGGAATTCCTAGCCATGGCAATCAGACAACATGAAGAGATAAAAGACATCCAAATTGGTAGGAAGAAAAATTGCCACTATTTGACTTGATATTATACATAGAAAACCCTAAAGAATCTACCAATAAAACTTTTAAATAACTGGATTCAACAGAGTTGCAGTGTTCAAAATTAATACAGAAATCTGTTGCAGTCCTATATACTAACAAAAATCTAAGATAAAGAGAAATTGTGAAGACAATTTCCTACAACTGCATCAAAAATAATAAAATACCTAGCAATAAAACTAACCAAGGAAGGGGAAACCCTATTTTCTTAAAAGTATAAGACACTCATGAAAGAAATTAAAGAAGACACAAATAAGTGGAAATCTATTTCATGCTCACAGATAGAAAAAATTAACATTGTAAAAATGGCTATCCTTCCCAAAGAGATTTACAAGCTCAATCCCATCCCTATCAAATTCCAACAGCATTTTTCAATGAACTGGAACAAACAGTTCTAAAATTCACATGAAACCACAAAAGACTCCAAATAGCCAAAACAAACTTGGGAAAGATCAAAGATGGGGGATTACACTCCCTGACTTTAAGCTCTACTACACAGCTACAGTAATTCAAACAATATGTTAGATCAATGGAACAAAATAGAGAGCCAAGATATAAACCCACACATATATGGCCAATTAATATATGATAAAGGAACCATGAATATACAGCAGGGAGAAGACAGACTCTTCAACTACTGGTGTTGGCAAAACTGGACAGCTCCATGCAAGAGAATGAAACTGGATTACTGCCAAACTCCATACACAAAAGTGAATTCAAACTGGATCAAACACCTAAATGTAAGTCATGACATCATAAAACTGTTAGAATAAAACATAGGAAAAAATCTCTTGAACATAAATATAAACGATTTTTTCCTGGACACATCTCCTTGGGCAAAGGCAACCAAATAAAAAATGAACAAGTTGGACTACATTGAATTAAAAGGCTTCTGTATACTAAAGGACACCATTAGCAGAACAGTCAACCTACAGTATGGGAAAATACAGTCACAAACGATTTATCTGATAGGGGTTAACATTCAAACTATGTAAAGAGCTCATGTGCCTCAACACCAAAAAAAAAAAAACCCTAAATAACTCTACTATAAAATGAGCAGAGGACCTGAATAGACATTTCTCCGAAGAAGAAATACAGATGGCCAACAGTCACATGATAAGTGCTCCATGTCGCTCGTCATCAGGGAAATGCAAATCAAAATGAGATATTAACTCACACTAGTCAGATTGACCACTATCCAAAATACAAGACATAACAAGTGTTGGCAAGAATGTGGAGAAAAGGGAACCCTCTTACACTGTTGGTGGGAATTTCAATTGGTACAGCCACTGTGGAAAGCAGTATGGAAATTCATCAAAAAAACTAAAAATAGAAATACCATTTGACCCAGCAATTCTATTTCTAGGAATTTATCCAAACAAATCCCTGATCCAAAAAGATTTATGCACTCCTATGTTTATTATTGCTTATTTACAATAAAGACATGGAAGCAACCTTAGTTTACATTAATAGATGAATGGATAAAGAAGTAAATATATATGTGCATACACTGTATATACATTTACACAATTGGGTATTATTCAGCCATTAAAAGAAAAATCCTGCCATTTGCCACAACATGGATGTATCTAGAGGGTATTATGAAAAGTGAAATAAGTAAGGTGAACAAAGGTAAATACCATATGATTTCACTTATATCTGGATATACAAACAATGCAAAACAGCAGCATACTAATAAACACCGAGAAAGGACTGGTCATTACCATGTGGGAGGGTTGGGGAGGATGGGAGGAGATGAGGTGGATAAATGGGCACAAAAATCCTCAATTATAATGTAGGTTGGTCATTAGGATATTAGTACAGCATGGAGAATATACCCAAATATTCTGTATCATTTTTCTATGTTGACAATCCCCTTCTCCCTCCATTCCCACAAACTATCCCCCCCCCCACGTTCCCTTTGGTAACTGATACTCCCTCCTTGGAGTCTGTGAGTCTGTGGCTGCTTTATTCATTCAGTTTTACTTTGTTTTTTTACTCCATAAATGAGTGAAATCATTAGGTACTTCTCTTTCTCCACCTAGTTTATTTATTTCACTCAGCATGATACCCTCTGCTCTATCCATGTTGTTGCAAATGGTAGAACTTGCTTTCTTCTTATGGCTAAATAATATTCCACAGTGTGTACGTATCACATTTTCTTTATCCATTCATCTACTGATGGACTCTTAGGTTGCTTCGTAAATAGTGCTGCAATAAACAAAGGTGTGCATGTGGCTTTTTGAATCTGGGATCTTGTTTTCTTCAGGTAAATTTTTGGAGAGGAATTCCTGGGTCAAATGATATTTCTATTTTTCGTTTTATGAGGAAACTCCGTAGTGCTTTCCACAATGGTTGAACTAATTTACATTCATGCCAACAGTGTAAGAGGGTTCCCCTTTCTCCACATCCTCACCAGCAATTGTTATTCCTTACCATTTGGGCGTTATTCCTCCTATCTGGTGTGAGGTGTTACCTCATTGTGGTTCTAATGTGCATTTCCTTGATGATTAGTGATGTGGAGCATCTTTTCATGTGTCTGTTGACCATCTCAGTTTATTTGGAGAAGAAATTGTAAGTAATAAACCGATTTTAAACTTTATTTCTCCCTTTGACTGATTTCGGTTTTAGAGGTATTTTGTCCCAGGATTTCCTCTACCTGGACTTACATCTGCCACAGTCGCTAGGATTCCTCTGAACCAGAAATATGTCATAATGGGTTCGCCCTTTGGATGGGCTGGCCTAGAAATGATGGGGAGAAGTGGCCCTCGTGCTGAGGGACATGTGTCTACACTCATGTGGTCTTGGAGGCTCCACCACTTCTGCTTGCCATGCTGACCCTGGTCTGTGGCCAGAGCCTAAAGCTACTGCTTCTGCTACTGCTGCTCCTCCTGCTGCCAGATGGAGCCTGGTCACAACTATGGAAAGGAGCAGAGGTCAGGGTCACCTTGATAGAAAAGCAACTGGCTGCTATGTATCACGCCTTGCTGGCTATAGAGCCCATCACTGGAACAGTTCTGACCAAGGTAATAACCACCTATCCCATTATGGGATGGGTAAGAGGTCAGATCCAAAGGCCATGGAGTGGTGTGACACAAATACCTACCGTATATCATGTGACTGGCCATTTGCCTTTGGCATCCACAGGGAATTATGAAGCAGATGCATTGGCCCAGGTGTGTTGGATAGAAGGAAAGTCTGCTGCTGATGTGGCCCAATGGCTACATAAGTGTTTGTTGCATGTGGGACAAAAGCCAGTGTGGGCTGTAGCCCATCGGTGGGGCTTGCCATTGACCTTTGAAGAAGTCAGCTGAGACTGGAAGGAGTGCACTGCATGGTGTGCAGATCAGGAAACCAACAAGAGGGGCCTAGAGCATCTCTTGGCTGCCTATGGCTGATCGCCAGTGATTGAGAGCGATCAAGGCACCCACTTTATTGGACATGCATTGGAAGTATGGGTGCAGCAATTAGGAAGAAAATGGACGTGGCCCTGGACTTTTTGACACATCGACTGGTGATGGCTGGCTCTTGTGGCACCTTGGGGAAAAGGCCTGAAGGCTGGCCTCCTGTGTATTCCTGGAATGACAGCAAAGTGGCCCCCCACAATCACGGTTATTTTCTTCTACCATCCTGTGTCCTGGATGCGCCCCTGGCTGCAGCTGCCGCATGATGTCTGGAATGGATGAGCTTTGGACTTAATCTGCATGGGACTTTGAACCTAGCTGAATCCTCTGGCTTGAGAATTATCATGATTGTGTTGCTGCCATCAAGAAAAAAATGCTTAAAGAGAGACTTGCTTTTGTCTAATGTTTGGTAAAAGTTTTGTGAGCAATCTAACATGTTCATTAGGAATGAGTAAACAAGGGTGGAGACATATTTTGTGCTTTGTAAGAGATTTTGCTGTAAAGTACATTTACTTAATCTGCATAGGCTAAATCATCTGGCTTGAGAATTCTCAAGGTTTTATTGCTGTTGCTATTGTATGTTGTTCGATTGGTCCGAAGAGGGGGAATGAGTAAATTGCAAGGCGAGATTTCTGGAGGGGTGGCCTGTGGGTAAAACTGTAATATTTCCAGAATATCTCGCCTGGATTTAGTACATCTGCATATGAATAGACATTCAGAAATGGAAAGAAGTATGGCTTTGGTCCATTTGCATCATTCCTCATGGGTGGAGAGAAGTTCATCTCCATATCAATGGGTAATTATCAAGGAGGGCTTATCTGTACCTGAGAGGTGAGGGGAGGCCCGGTTTTGCTTTTGCTGGAGTAGGAAAGGAGAAGGACCCAGACTTCAGTTTGTAAGAATTAAACAATTTTGAAACTTTATTTCTACCTTTGACTGATTTCAGTTTTAGAGGTATTTTGCCCCAGGATTTCCTCTCCCCGGACTTACAGACAGTAATACAGTTCCATTAACTTGCATGTATCTGTCCAGTTTTGCCATCATCCGTTTTTGAAAAGGCTGTCATTTCACCATTGTATATCCATGGCTCATTTACTGTTTATTAACTGGCCATATATGTGTGGGTTTATATCTGGATTCTGTATCTATTCCACTGATCTGTTGATCTGTTCCTGTGCCAATACCAAATTTTCTTGATTACTGTGGCTTTGTAGTAGATCTTGAAGTCGGGAACTGTAATCCCCCAGCCTTATTCTTCATTCTCATCATTGCTTTGGATTTTTGGTGTCTTTTGTGGTTCTATATGAATTTTAGAACTATTTCCTCTAGTTCATTGAAGAATTCTGTTTGTATTTTGATAGGGATTGCATTGAATCTGTAGATTGCTTTAGGCAGGATGACCATTTTGACAATATTAATTCTTCCTGCCCATAAGCATGGGATATATTTACATTTATTACTATCTTCTTTAATTTCTCTCATGAGTGTCTTGTAGTTTTCAGGGTATAGGTCTTTCAAATCTTTGGTTAGGTTTTTTAGTCTTTTTGATGCAATTGTGAATGGAAAAGATTTCCTGATTTCTATTTCTGCTAGTTCGTTGTTAGTGTATAGGAATGCAACATATTTCTGTATATTTATTTTGTATATTCGACTTTGCAGAATTTAGTTATTAGTTTTAGAAGTTTGGGGGTATATTCTTTAGCATTTTTTATGTACAATACCATGTCATCTGCAAACAGTGATGATTAACTTCCCCCTTACCAATCTGGATGCCTTTTATTTCTTTGTGTTGTCGGATTGCTATGGCTAGGATCTCCAGAAGTATGGTGAATAAAAGGGGGAAGATGGGCATTTTTTCCTCATTCCTGATCTTAAAGGAAAAGCTTTCAGCTTCTCACTGTTAAGTATGATGTTAGATGTGTGTTTCTCATGTATGACCTTTATCATGTTGAGGTACTTTCCCTCTATACACATTTTGTTGAGAGTTTTTATCATGAATGGATGTTGAATTCTGTCGAATGCTTTTTCAGCATCTATAGAGATGATCAGGAAGCTTTGTGCTCCTTTTTGTTGATGTGATGTACGATGTTGATGGATTTTCGAATATTATGCTATCCTTGCATCCGTGGAATAAATTATACTTGATCATAATGGATAATATTTTGATGTATTTTTGAGTTCTATTTGCTAATATTTTACTGAGTATTTTTGCATCTATGTTTATCAGGGATATTGATCTGTAATTTTCTTTTTTTGTGCTGTCTTTGCCTGGTTTTGGTATTAGAATGATGCTGGCCTCATAGAATGAGTTTTGAAATATTCCCTTTTCTTCTTTTTGGAAAACTTTAAGGATGATGGGTATTAGGTGTTCACTGATTTTTTATTAATTTCAGCACTGAAGCCATCTGGTCCAGGGGGTTTGTTCTTAGTTATTTTTTTAATACAAGTTCAATTTCATTGTGGGTAATTGGTCTGTTCGGATTTTCTGTTTCTTCCTGAGTCAGTCTTGGGAGTTTGTATTTTTCTAGAAAGTTGTCAATTTCTTCTAGATTATCCAGTTTGTTAGCACATAATTTTTTTCACAGCATTCTCTCATAATTCTTTATATTTCTGTGGTGACTGTAGTGATTTTTCCTTTCTCATTCCTGATTCTGTTTATGTGTATGGACTCTCTTTTTTTCTTGATAAGTCTTGCTAAGGGTTTATATATTTTGTTTATTTTCTCAAAGAACCAGCTCCTGCTTTCATTGATTCTTTCTACTGAATTATTCTTCTTGATTTTATTTATTTCTGCTCTAAACTTTATTATGTCCCTCCTTCTATTAACTTTGAGCCTCGTTTGTCCTTCTTTTTCTATTTTTATTAATTGTGAGTTTAAACTGTTCATATGGGATTGTTCTTCTTTCCTGAGGTAAGCCTGTGCAGTATATTTCCATCTTAGCCTGGCTTTCACTGCGTCCTACCGATTTTGTGGTGTTGAGTTATTGTTGTCATTTGTCTCAATATGTTGCTTGATCTCTGTTTTCATTTGGTCATTGATCAATTGAATATTTAGAACCTTGTTGTTTAGCCTCCATGTGTTTTGGGGCTTTTTTGTTTTCTTTGCATAATTTATTTCTAGTTTTATACCTTTGTGGTCTTAGAAGCTGGTTGCTACAGTTTCAATATTTTTTAATATACTGAGCCTCTTTCTGTGGTCTAGGATATGATCTATTCTTGAAAATGTTCCATGTGCACTTGAGAAGAATTTGTATCCTGCTGCTTTTGGGAGGAGTGTTCTTTAGATGTCTGTTATGTCCATCTGTTCTAATGCATTGTTCATGCCTCTGTCTCATTACTTATTTTCTTCCAGGTTGATCTGTCCTTTGGAGTGAGTGGTGTGTTGAATTCTCCTAAAATTAATGCATTGCATTCTATTTCCCCCTTTAATTCTGTAGTATCTGTTTTACATATTTAGGTGCTCCTATGTTGGATGCATAGATATTCAGAATGGTTATATCCTCTTTTGGACTGACCCCTTTAACATTGTATAATGTCCTTCTTGGCCTCATTACTTTATTTGTTTTGAAGTCTATTTTGTCTGATACACATACTGCAGTGCCTGCTTTTTTATTCCTATTAGTTGCATGAAATATCTTTTTCCATCCCTTCACTTTTAGTCTGTGTGTGCCTTTGGAATTGAAGTGAGTCTCTTGTAGGCAGCATAAAATGGGTCTGTTTTTTAATCCATTCAGTGACTATATGTCTTTTGATTGGTGCATTCAGCCTATTTACATATAGGGTGATTATCAATAGGTATGTAATTATTGCGACTACAGGTTTAGATTCATGGTTACCAAAAGTTCAAGGGTAATTTCCTTACTATCTAACAGTCTAACTTAACTCACTTAGTATGCTATTACAAACATAATCTAAAGGTTATTTTTTCCTCCTTTTTCTTCCTTCTCCATTCTTCATATATTAGGTATCATATTCTGCACTTTTTCTGTCCCTTGACTGATATTGTGGGCACTTGATTTTATTTTGCATCTGCTTAGTTATTAATTGATCTACTTTCTTTAATGTGGTCTTATTTCATCTAGTGACAGCTCTTTAGCCTTAGGAACACTTCCACCTATAATAGTTCCTCCAAAATATACTGTAGAGATGGTTTGTGGGAGATAAATTCTCTCAGTTTTTGCTTATCTGGAAATTGTTTATTCCCTCCTTCAAATTTAAATGATAATCTTGCTTGGTAGAGTATTATTGGCTCAAGGCCCTTCTGTATCATTGCATTAAATATAACATTGCACCCCCTTCTGGCCTGTAAGGTCTCCATTCAGAAGTCTGATGATAGCCTGTTGGTTTTTTTCTTTGTATGTGATCTTTTTTTCTCTATCTGTCTGCTTTTAATACTCTGTGCTTGTCCTTGATCTTTGCCAATTTAATTATTATATGTCTTGATGTTGTCTTCCTTGGGTCCCTTGTATTGGGAGATCTGCACACCTCCATGGTCTGAGAGATTATCTCCTTCCCCTAATTGGGGAAGTCTTCAACAATTACCTCCTCAAAGACACTTTCTATCCTTTTCTCTTCATTCTTCTTCTGGTACCACAATAATACAAATATTGTTCCATTTGGATTGATCATAGTGTTGTCTCAATATTCTTTTATTCCTATAGACCCTTTTTTCTCTCTGCCTTAGTTTCTTTGTTTTCCTGTTTCCTAATTTCTATTCCATTTATCATCTCCTCTACTCTATCTAATCTGCTTTTATGTCCCTCCATTGTATGTTTCATTTCAGATATTACATTCCTTAATGATTAAATCTCTGTTCTGAATTCTACACTGAGTTCTTGAATAGTTTTCCTTACTTCCATGAGCATGTTTATATTTGTTTCGAAATCTCTTTCAGGATGATTGATGAGTTCAGTTTCACTTGGCTTTTTTTCTGGTGTATGTGGGATTTTGGTTTGAACCAGGTTCCTTTGATGTTTCATATTTATATGTGGTGCCATCTAGTACCCAGAAGCTCTACTCTCAGGAGCTGTTCAACCCATGGAGCGATATCAGACACTGCTTCCTTGGGGTATAAAGAGCTGTTTCCTGCTTCCTAGCTTCTCTGCCTGTCTGCACCACCAGGACCACTGGGCCAAGTGCACAGGTATAAGCTTCTATGCTTTGTTTTGGTAGCTGCCATAGATGGGGCCTCCCCCTGGCTGTCCTGATGCCAGGGCAGTGGCTGTTGGTTTGTGAACTGGTGCGGGATGGTCAGGAGGAAGGTGCAGCAGGCTGCATATCATGGTGGGTGGCCTTGGAGCTGTGTAGTCAGCCAGGGGGTTGGAGTGCCTGAAGCTCCTGAAAGTTCCCAAACTGCTGTTCAGAGTGGGCCTGAAAAGTTTTGTCCAACTCTCCTTTCTGTTGAGCATTAAGCTCTTTGCAATCCTTCCCCTTTAGCAGTGCTCTCGATGTTAGGAAGTCTCTCAGACTTTTGTCTAAAAGCAGCCAGATGTGGATCCCTGTTTTCCACAAGTGACTGGAATCTGTCTCTCCAGCTATTCTGCCTTTCTCAGATTTTCAACCCCACTAATCTCCAGAGTATCATGCAATGTATGTTCATGCTCCCAGAGCAGATATCCAGGGCTGGGTGTTCAGCAGTCCTAGGCCTCCACTCCATCTCCACTCTGTTCCTCTTCTTCCCACCAGTGAACTGGGGTGGGGGAATGTCTTGGGTCCTGCCAGATCATGATTTTGGTACTTTAACCTTTTAAATGAGGTCTGCTGTTTTCCCCAGGTCTATGAATCTGCCTTAGCCTTCTTTCCTGCTGCTCTTTCAGGATTAGATGTATTTGCTATATTTTCAAATCATATGTGGTTTTGGGAAGAGGTTTCTGTCTCACCTATCACACCACTATCTTTAAGCCTATATCTGGATTAAGTTTATTCTTAGAAAAATTTTATGCAATTATAAGTAGGATTGTTTTCATAATTTTCTTTCAGATAATTCATTGTTAGTGCATATAAATGCAACTGGTTTTCATGTGTTGATTTTTTTATTCCTGCAAGTTTTCTTAATCACTTAGTTCTATAACATATTTTTGTAGAGTCTTTAGGATTTAAGATGATGTCTATTACAAACATAACTTTCCTTTTTCCTTTATGGTTTTAATGCCTTTTATGTCATTACTACTATTATTATTATTATTACTATTATTATTTGCATAACAGCTGTGGCTTGGACTTCCAATACTGTCTTTAAGAGAAGTGGAGAGAGTGGGTTTCTTCACCATGTTCCAAATTTTAGAGTTAGGCCTTAAATTTTTTTTAATATAGTGTGAGCTGTATGTTTTTCATATTTGAACTTTATTATGGTGAGATAAACTGTTGCTGTACCTAATTTAAGAGTTTTTTTAATTATAAGAGGATGTGAAAACTCTTCTGCATCTATTGAGATGATGATGTGATTTTTATCTTTCATTCTGCTTGCATAGTGAACATTGATTGATTTGCATATGTTGAATCAATCTTGCATCCCAGGTATTTGTCTCACTTGGTCATGGTGTATGGCATTTTTAATGAGTTGTTGAATTCAACTTGCTAAAATGTGTTTGAGATTTTGTATCTGGTTTCATCAGATATATTGGCCTGTAGTTTTCTTTCTTTGTGTCTTTTTCAGCTTTGATATCAGAGTGATGCTGTCCTAATAAGAGTTTGAAAATATTCCCTCTTCTATTTATTGGATGAGTTTAAAGAAGATTGATATTATTTTTCTTTATATGTTTGGCACAGTTCACTTGTAAAGCCATGTGATCCTTTTCTTTGTAGGAAGGCTTTGGTCAGTGATTCTATCCCCTGTTAGTTATTGGTCTACTAAGTATTTATATTTATTCTTGATTCAGTCTTGGTAGGTTGAATACTTCTAGGAATTTATCCATTTCTCCTGTTACCTGATTTTTTGGTGTATAATTATTTATAAAGTTCCTTATGTTTCTCATTTATTTGGTATTGGCTGCAATGTCTCCTCTTCAATTTTATTTACTCCTTTGAGACCTCTCTTTTTTCCATTTTCTCCCCAAGTGTTTGTTGATTTTATCTTTCAAAGAATCAACTCTTATTTTCATTAGCTTTTATGTTGTTTTACTATTATCTACTTATATATTTCTGCTCTAATCTTTATTTTTTCCTTCTTTCCATTAACTTCAGGTTAAGCTTGTTCTGCTTCTAGTTCCTTGAGGTGTAATATTATTTTGTTTACTTGAGATATTTCTTCTCTTTTATTTTAGGTGCTAGTCACCGTAAACTTTCCTTTTAGCAATTCTTTGGTTTATTCCATATAGTTTTCATGTCGTGTTTTCATTTTCATTTGTCTTGAGATAGTTCCCATTTTCCTTTGATTATTCTTTGCTCAGTGATTGAGTGTATTTTTTTATTTCTATGAATTTGTGAATTTTTCTGCTTTTTCTTACTGTTTTATAGTTTCATTCTGTTGCACTCACAAAAGGTACGTGAAATGATTTCAACCTCCTCAAATTAAGAAATCGACTTGTTTTGTGCCCTAATATGTGACCTACACTGGAAAAAATTCTGTGTGCACTTGGAAAGATTGTGTATAGTGCTGCTGTTGAGACATGGACCGTGGGTGTAGTCAGAGTAGGGTGAGGGCCTCCGGAAAAAGCAAGGCAGGATATTTACAGTCGAAGCAATGTAACGATGTAAAGTCCCTATTGGAACTCTGTGTTCAGCATTTTGCAGTCAAGGTCACACTAATTCTCTATGGTAAAGATGCCGGACTAGGAATATTGACATCTTCAGTGAGATGAGTTAAAGGTCAAAAGGCCAGAGGCAACTTGGCCTGGAATGTTTGAGTGTTCCACAAGGGTATCTCTTCATAACCTGTGACTTCACTGTAAACAGCCCTAGCAAACAGACAAACCAGCCCACCTTGAGGGCAGGACAGGTGGTACAACCCCACACCCTAAGCTCTCAGTTCCCCCAAATCCTCAACTGCCTATAAATCCCCTAGACAACGCACCACCCTGGGCTCTCTTGTCCCCTCCTGGCATGAGCCAGGAGCTCTGTCCTCTCACTGTATATCTCAATAAAAGCCTCTACCCTGGCTCTCCTACCTTGGGTGTTTGCTAAGTTCATTCTTTGACTCTGCAAACAAGAACCCCAGCATCGCTTTTAGTGGAATGTTCTGGATATGTCTATTAGGTACATTTTATCAATAGTGTTATTCTAATCTACTGACTCCGTATTGAATTTCTGTGTAGATGATTTGCCCATTTATGTGAGTGGGGTATCAATGTCTCCTACTATCATTTTATTCTGGTCTCTGTCACTTCAGATGCATCAATATTTGTTTTAAATATTTTGGTGCTCTGTTTTTGGGTGCATAGATATTTATATTTGTCATAATTACCTGTGGAAATGATCCTTTGTCATTTTTAATGATCTTTGTCTTTTTCTCTTATTTTTAATCTGATATTAGTTTAACCATCCTGCTATTTACCATTTGCATGGAATATCTTTTTTCCATCCTTTCATTTACAGCCTGAGTGTCCTTAAATTTAAACTGTGTCTCTTGTAGAGCATATAGTTAGATATATGTATTTTATCCATTCATCTACTGTATGCCCTTAGATTTATGAGTTTCATTCAATTATATTAAATGTAATTGTTAATACTAAGGAAATACTCTTGCCATTGTGTTGTTTTCTGCTTCTTTTTAGTTCTTTTGTTCCTCTTGCTGTCTTTGGGATATGATTTTTGTAATGATATATCTTTTCATATTTTCATATTTTTATATCTGTTATCTTTTTCTTTGGGGTAAACATGAGACTTGTATAAACATTATTATTATAAAAGTTTATTGTGGTGTTAATTACTTAGCTTCATTCAAATTACAACTACATTTCAATAACCTTTCATACTTGTTCTGATGTCACTGTAACTCCAGGGAGGAAATTCTTGGGCAAAATACCTCTAAACTGAAATCAGGCAAAGGGAGAAATAAAGTCAAGAAACTTGTTTATTTCTTACAAGCAGTAGTCCTGTCTTTTGATCAGGCTGCAGCAGAAGAGAGCTCCACCCAAACTTTCCAGTCCAGATAAAACCTTGCACCCCCTTGTGATTACCTATTGAAATGTAGATGTGTTGGCGAAGCATTGTGTATTTTACTCAGTCCTTGTCCCCACCACGACAAACAATTGAAGGGCAGAGACAGAGTAGTGAAGCAGAGTAAAAGTTTTATTTAAAGTTACTTAAAGAGAGAAAAAGTACAGGCCAACTCATCAAGGAGAGGCGTCCTGAAAGGTTGGAGAGAGAAAGTTTAAAGTTAAAAGATTTGCACTTTGAAAGTGCAGATGAACTCAGAGAGAGGCAAGCCCCAAAGATGGGGGTTCCAACTTTTAAGGATTCTTTAGGAATGTGACTAAGGCCTGGGGGTACAGACCTGTTAAGTGGTCTTTGAATATTTAGAATTAACTTAAAACAAGGACTTCCTGCTCTGATTTCTCCCTTCTCCCTGGGAAACCCGGCATTCTTGGTCTGGGATCATATCAAACAAGGCTGCCTGCCCAGGCCCCAATGTGGGCTGAGTTATTGTCTGTTTGCTTAAGTGTAAATAAGAATCTTACTTCTTAACTTCCTGGATATTAAAATATAATCTTTAATACTGAATCCTTCCTGCCTTTTACTATGTTGTTTACAGCTGGGCCTGCATGCTAAATTAGTTGCCTATGTTACAAACTACTTGATTAGGGACAGAAAGAGAAAAAAAAACAGCAAATAGGTAAAGGTAAAAAATAAGCTGGGCCTGCATGATTAACCCAATAAGGACATGGGTTATGCTGAGTTATCCTCCTTTATCTGGGGAATATTCAAACATTCCAGGCCAAGTTGCTCCTGAATTTTTGGGCTTTAATTAATTAATTCTGGGTCTTTTTAGTGGACTTTCCTGGTATTTTTCTCTTTACATCCTGCTCATATCTATTTTCCTGCCTAACACATGGACTGATTCTCTCTACTCCTTGGAAACACCTATAGGTATGCAGATGTACCAAAGCCAGGTGAGAGATTCTGGAATTATTGGAATTTCACCCACAGTCACAATGAATACTTTTAATATTTTGAAAAACAGCATTAACTGTTTTCTGTGGTTAAAGTTATTCTTAATACTTTTGCCCTTAAACTTTTACAGTAAGGCTAAAAGTGATTTATGTACCAGTATTACTTCATTACGTTAATGTGTATTTCTATATATATGTAACATTTCTAGTGATAGTTATACTTTTATATGCTTTTATCTTGGTTTGGTGTATGATATCAATTTGGGGAAGCTCAATCATTATTTCTTCATATATTTCTTCTTTCCTTATTTTCTTCTGTTTGAGTATTTATATTACATGTATGTTATAATTTTTGCAAGTGTTCTACTAGTCTTAGTTGTTTTAATCTATATTTTCTTTTTATTTCCCATTTTGGAGTTTTCTGCTCAGATATACTCAAGGTCTGAGATTCTTTCCTTAACTGTGTCCAGTTTACTAATAAGTTCCTTAAAGGCATTCTCTTTTATGTGTGTTTTTGTTTTTGTTAATGTTTTTGATCTCTTGCATTTCTTTAAGGTTCATTTTTAAGTTTTCTTAAACTTAAGGGGCCTGTCCTTTAGTTTTAAATGTAGATCTACATTTTAAAGTAGTTTTAAAAAGTACCAACGCTTTTGCATACTTTCTACTTTAGAATCCTTGTTATGGACTGAATGTTTGTGTTAACTCCAAATTCCTGTGTTCATCTTCTAACACCTAATGTGATAGTATTAAGAGGGGGGGATTTTGGGAGGTAACTCAGTAGTAAAGATGCATTCCTCATGAATGGGATTATTGACTTTACAGGAAGAGTCACAGAAGCTTGCTTCTCTTTTCTCTTTGTTCTCTACTGTAGGTAAAATTATAATATTTCCAGAATATCTCACCTGGCTTTAGTAAACCTGCATATCAATAGGCATTCAGAGGTGGAAAGAAGTATGGCTTTAATGCATTTGCATTATTCCTCAGGGGTGGAGAGAAGTTCACCTCCATATCAGTGGGTAATTTCCTGGGCCACGGAGGGCTAATCTGTACCTGAGAGTTGAGGGGGAGGGCTGGATTTTTTCTGCTGGAGCAGGAAAGAGAAATGGCCCTAGACTGCAGTTTCTAAGCAGTAAACAGATTTGAAGCTTTATTTCTCCCTTTGACTGATTTTGGTTTTTAGAGGTATTTTGCACTGGGATTTCCTTTTCTCATACTTACATCTACCATGAAGCAACATGAAGACAAGGGACATTTGTCATCAAGAAAGATGGCTGCGAGCAGACACTGAAATGGCTGTCACCTTGGTCTTGGATTTCCCAACATCCAGAACTTGAGAAATGAGTGACTGTTGTTTAAGACAACCAGTCTGTCATTTTGTTACATAGCCAAAATGACTAAGACAACCTCTTAGCCTATTAAAAACAGTTGCTTAATATTCCTGATATGATAATTCTAAAACCATTGCCATATCTGAATAGGGTTCCAGTGCTTGCATTGTCTCTTCAAACTGTGCTTTTTGTCTTTTAGGATGCCTTGTAATTTTGTATTGTTACTCAGACACGATGAACTGGGTTAGAGGAACTGTTGTAAATGGGCCTTTAGTAACATGGTGGTGAGATGGAGGGACAAGGAAAGTGTTCTGTAGTCCTAGGAACAGATCTCAGTCTTTTAGTGAGCCAGTGCCTCTGTACCATAAACTTCACAAGTGCTTCATAACCCACCCTCTGAGATTGGATAGGATCGCTGGTGGCAGCTGAGTTTGAGTGTTTCTCTTCACCCAAAGCAGTTAGCCTCTGATAGTAATCCAGTAGGTTGGCTTTGATTAACTAGTTTCTCCTGAGAGCAGGCCTTCCTAAGTAGTACAGAGTGCTCTGTGTATCTCAAAAGAGCTTTCTTTCCCCTCCCCTGATGGAAGTGCAAGAATTTTTTCTGTGATATTCACTGTGAGAACCTAGTATATCTCCAGGTGGTAAACTAACAAAGATGTGGAGGCCTCCAATGACAGGGTCCACCTTGAGTCATTCAAACACTGTCCATATAGGGCCTCCAGCAATCAGTCAGTTTCACTTGAGGACCTCCTACCCCAGCCCGGTTAGTGTGGCTCTATTTGCTCTTGGGTATCTGTTTCTGTAAATTGGGATTCTCAGTATTGTTCTTATTGTTTCTCCAATTTGGGTGGTAAAAGTTTTCCCTGTGACCTCACTTCTCTTATGAATCTCAGAAGAGTTGATGATTTTTAAGTTTATTTAATTTTTTACTTGTTAAGACACAGTGTCAATTTTGATGCTACTAACATGATCAAACTGAAGAGGAGACTCGTGGTCTTCAAATTTTACTTCTTATTGCTCTTTTATTATTCTTCAGATTTACAATAAAACATTGCTATTAAGTAAAACTACAAAGATAATGTAAATATATTACACATAATTAAATATGTTGTAAGTATTACTTTTATGTTACATTTTACAACTGAATTAAAACCACTTTTTATGTGATGCTTTCTCAGACATTAACCTTTCTTAATGCATGCACACTGGGGTTGTTTCAAGGTTTTGTCCATATACACAAAGTTGCTGTAAACATTGTAGTACAAATATTTGTGTACATGCTTTTTGAAAACTCAGAATGGAATTGTTGGGGCATATGCTAAATGTATACTTAATTTTATGGTAAACAGCTAGAACTTCATTCAAAGTGTAAGTAAAATTTTATCATCCTATCAAAAGTGAAAGCCATCCATATGCAGACTTTCTCACCATATGCACTGTTACTACCCTGATCCAAGCTCCTATAATCTGTTCTCTACACTGCTATAATATCATGCTCACTATTATTCCAGTTTCCACTCTTCATTCAATATGGTAATCAGAGCAATCCAATGAAACCAGATCACTCAAATGCCTTCTCATATCATTCTAGATAAAATCCCATAAGCGTTTTAAATGAAGCTTCCCATTATATTTTTGGTGTTATTTTTCTTTAGTACATTTGAAATAAACTTTTAGGTGCTACACCTATTCATCTATATCCAGCACACAAAATCCTGCCTGAGGCTTTGAAAATGAAGATTTACATTTACCTCCTATCAGAATATCTGATATATCTAGGTAACATACATTTGTAGCAAAACCCAAACACATTTTGTTATTATTGGAGATGTAATTATATTCTTCTCTGCATTTATTAACATGAAGATGTCCAAGAAGGTGGTATTTTTAGAAGAATAATGGAAAAATACTTTTTAGATATGTAAGTATAAAGTCTTAAAGACTATCCTACTGAATATAAAGAATTTTATGCAAATTCTTCATTATCAGTAACATCATTTAAATTAATATTTGCAAAAATAATGTACCAATAAAACTTTTCACACATCTTCTTCTATTTCATTAATGATATTTGTATAGCTCAGAGGGTGTACTCATATAATAAATTTGCATAAATATTCAAATAATATATTTTTATGCATGGAAATAAAATAAGATTTTTTAATATAACTTTTAAAATAGATTATTTTTTAAAGCAGTTTCAGTTACAGAAAAATTATCCAAAATATACCCTGTTTTAATATATCCACTATCTTTCTCAAGGTTTTCCTCTTTACTGAAATATTGTATAGTTTAGTACATTTGTTATATTGATGAACAAGTATTGTATATTAATGCTTACACTTTGTGTTGTAGTTTTATGGGCTTTTATTTATGCATTACATTGTATATCCATCATTACAGTATCATAAATAATAGTTTCTCTTCCGTAAAAGATGACATACACTCCACTTTGATAATTCATATCTGTCTTATAAATATTACTGTTTTAAAATTAAATATTCTCCTTGAGGTTATTTCATTCATTGTTTTATTCTATTAATATCCTTATATTCACTAATATCAACTGCTTACTCTCTCTACTCATAGAGCACATAATATACCACACTTATTTTGTACTATAAATCATATGATTAATTTATATAATTCAAGAGAAACCTTACCACCAACCCACAATTAGAAGGAATCAACATAGGAGCATAAGTAGATTTTACCAAAAGAGTATTCTAATGAGTATAAACACAATAATCTACTTTTCTTAGATCAGAGACCTACCTGAGAAGAGTGAAATTTCTATTATGTCACTGTTCTAGAAGAACCTAAAAAAACTAACAGTAGGAATTTGGAATGAGCACTCAAGAATTAGGAAAGAGACTACTAGATTTAATATTGCCCTTTATTACATGACCTTCTACAATTATTTGAACCTGGCACTTTCTGTTGCCTCAGAAAGAACAATTAAGTTGAAAGCCCATGATCAAAAATGAGGAGACAGAAGTATTTAATAAATAAAATACTTTGAAATAGGTAAAACTATCCAGGCTATAAATATGAAAGCTGTAATATAAATGCATAGATCACCAGGCATCCAGATGATGAAAAGCAGAGAAAACACTCTGTCAAATCACAGTGATACTAGGTAGGCAAGAGAGACAGAAACACAGGTGAATATCTATAGACAATGGACAACATGTACCCGTTTATACCACACCGTGTCTCTTCTTCCACATAAATTTCACTCAACACTAACTAGTAGAAGTATTCACATTCCTTATTTTCCTGAAGGAACTAACTCTCATGTTCCAAGTTAGGATTTCAATAACTCTACAATAAGAAGGTCATATTCGCTATGGACATATAGGTCAACACAAATCATGAAGAAAAATGTGAACTTCTATTCACCTTTCATCATCTGAGATCAACTTTTTCCTCCATAATTTCCTCATGGCATTTTTCACTTCTGCATTCCTCAGTGTATAAATCAGGGGGTTGAGCAAAGGTGTTCCAATTGTATAAAACACAGCTATTGTCTTGTCTAGGGGGAAGGTGGTTGCAGGGCGTGTGTATATAAATATGCAAGGACCAAAGAACAAGATGACCACAATTATGTGGGAGATACAGGTGGAGAGGGCTTTTCTCCTCCCTTCTGCGCTGTGGTTCCTCAAAGAATGCAAGATGATAACATAGGAGGACATCAGCATGACAAAGCTCACTGTACAGATGGCCCCACTGTTGGACACCAAGAGAAGATTGACCATGTAGGTGTCTGTACAGGCAAGTTTCAACAAGGGCTGAAAGTCACAGAAATAGTGATCAATCACATTGGGACCACAGAAAGGTAAACTCAAGGCCAGAAAAATCTGAGCTGAAGAATGCACAAAAGACCCAACCCAGGCAAGAGACACCAGTGCACTACAGGCCCTGTGGCTCATGATGGTAGTGTAATGCAGGGGCTTACAGATGGCCACATAACGGTCAATGGCCATGATAATTAGGATGAAGATCTCCAGGCTGCCAAAGTAATGCAAAGAAAAGACTTGTATCATGCACTTATTGAAAGAGATAGTGGTGTTCTTCAAAAGGGCATCCACAATCATTTTGGGGGCAATGGAGGTAGAGAAGCAGGTATCAGATAATGATAAGTAGAAAAGGAAGAAGTACATTGGACTCCCAAGTGTCCGGCTGGTCTTGATTGTAGTGATAATCAGCAAGTTACCTACTAATATTCCCCAATAGAAGAGCAAGAAAGTGACAAACACTATTCTCTTCCCGACAGGATCCTGGGTGAACCCAAGCAGAACGAACTCAGTCACATTGTTGTTCAGCTGCATGATTTCATGAATAGAAGGAGTGTGTATGGATTGAACTATCTGCCAAAATAAATTAAATTGTAGTATGCTATAAGTTATTATGGAATATTTTAAGGAAAATCAAGTATTCTTTATCAGGTACATTCTACCTGTGATTTCTTATTGTCATTTCAATGAATACTTTGTTCCACAATTTTTAATGACCAATTCTTTGGGCACTATGAGTCTCAAATAAGCGTGTTAATGTAATACTTTCCTACAGCACTCTTCAAATACAACCCCTCATTAGCTTTTAAATGATTCTTATAATTTTTTCAATTTAGTGAATATAAAATTAAGAGGTATCCCCATTTTGTAATTTCTTTCAGTTTTCTCATTTTAATAAATCTTGGGGCCTTTATGCATGGTATACCACTTGGCATTTAGTAATACATGACTTTTCTGGCAGGTTCATGAATAATAATGATAAACTCATGCACCACTCCAAGAGGGAAAATTATGGATTCTTTATACATTCATTTATATATCATGTATTGTTAAATATTTACTCAAATGTGTATTATTTAGAAGTAAGCAGGGTGCTCCATTTCTCAGGACTCTCATTCCCAGATATTCCAGCTTGAAAGGAGGAAAAGGAAACATACAGAGCCTTTAAATAATCTGCTGAAATCTTCAAGCATGACTAAGATCTTAGTTCTTAATAAATACTAATGGGCAGAAATCCACCTTTTGATGGTTGTTAGTATCTCAAATATCCCCACTTCTATTTGTCTTTCTTTAATCTCTGAAAACCACCTCTGGAGCCATCAGAATTTCTGTAGTTACCTTTACAAATTATAATGGAGATATAAGCTAAAAGTTTACGTTTTCACAAGTCAAGTTTTTAGCTTAAACATTTTAGATTCAGAGTGGTTGTGTGTGTCACAAAGCAGATTGTGTAGAACCAGGTCATGATGGAGCTCTTCAAACTACACATTCAGGGAACAAAACAGAGAAACAGCAATTGGAGTGAGATGTGATTTTAGGAAGAGGCAAAGTAGGTATCAGTAAGTGACTTCTTTATTAATTTTTTCTCTTAGAAAAGTCTATTGAAATTTGAAATGTCCCTTCTTTCAATGAAAATTTCTTTTTTAAAATTTGAAAATACATATTATCATGACCCTCATTTCCAAGAACAAAACCTTTTCTCTAGCTATTTCTTGCCAAGTTGATGTTAAAAGAGATACTGCATACAAGTAAAAACAAACTGAAGTGTGATGCATTTAAACATAATCTGAAAGACTCACTTATCCTATTGTCTTCCTTCTTAGTCTCACCCATGCCTCCAATACATTGTCTTACAAGTTGTGAGGACCAAAATTCAGTGTATAATATATTCCAAAGACCCCAAATTACCCTTATATATATTTTCTTTCCCTTAGTAAATTTCATTTCCTTAACATAGTTGAAATGTCTCTTGTGTTCCTTCACATAAAAAACAACTCCTGGGAAAATGTCTGATGAATGTATTCACATTTTAGTGCCAAAGATAAAAAAGTCTTTTAGGACTTTTTGATCTTGACAAAGATCTAAATGCTAAAAGGAGTGAGTCTTTGTATCTTAATCATTAGAATGAGCTTATTCTCTCCTTTTTTCATTTAAATGAATGCTGTAGCATAAAGTTTTGGAACTTGAAAATACGGTAGGCACTGGAAGCAAGAGGATGTGAAAATCTCTATCAACCTATTAGTCCATAATTTTGACTACCTCCTTGAGAGTGTAGTTCTTGGTTTGGATGTTACCAATTTTATTAGCTTGTCCACTTATAGGACAAAGTCACCTCTTTCACTTCTGGACATAGTTAATATAAATTAAGGATAATAAATGCATATAATTTAGTTGACATTAATTATTTTGAATTCTTATCAAATATTCAATAAATAGTTTTATGATGATATTAAAGGCTTAAACCCCAATTTGTAGTTATAAAGCCCATTTCTATCCATTCATGTTCAAAACAATCCAGACTATATTAGTTATATATTTATTAATTTATTTGAAAAATATTCTCCCTTGCCTGAAGTCCACTTCAGGAATTCTTTTTTTTATTAAATAAAAGGATTTTAAATCTACTTTTGAGTCTATAATATGGCATGATCTGGAAAAAGGAGAATGCAATCAAATCAATAAATATTTATTGAAGCCTGTGTATAAACAAGGAATATTTGAAGACATTGGGAGCTAACAAAGATTAGTAAATATGTCAGATGGAAGCTCTGTAATGGACATAATATAGTTGCCAAGGATTAAAATAAATAAGTAGGTGTAGAGCATCCAAACTCCTCTTAACTGCTCCCGTTTCCCTGAAATGCCTCCTGTTTCTGCTGCTTCACCTGTCTGTGAACTTTAGGGCCCAACTGCTGCGAAACTTCCCTGCATGACCTTCAGTGATTGCCTGTGAGAAGGAAGATCCATTCTCCTGCTCCCTGAGACCTTTATTGTTCTTGAAATAACATTAAGATAATATCCTTATAACACAAAAATATTTTTCATTTCAGTTATTTCCTGGAATTAGAATACTGGAAATTTCTAGTCTAAGAATTTTATTCTCCACAGTTCCACCTCAATGCCTTGTACTTTGGAGATGATCAGTAGAACTTTTAAGTTGAATATTCTCTACTAACACTTAAGATGTGATAATTTTATCTAATTGTTGTACTATACTGATTAAAAATCACCTTCACAGAATGAACTACTGAGGCCTTCTGTTTATTGTTTATGGTACAGAGACAGACATTCTCATAATAAGACATCCTTGTAATACAAAGGCAGAAAAAAATCTTGAGATCAATTCTATTAGCTTTTTAATAGTTGTAATATTTCTGTACAGGAAGTACCAGAACAGAAACTCCACATCCACATTTCATGCATGGCATTGAAAGTCAACACCCCTAATAATGGTAATTAAAAGCACTCTTTTTAATGAATGTAGGCCAGTAGATGTGAAAAAAAAAACATATTCCATATCCTTCCTATATTGACTTATGTTTTATGGATAGTATGTATAGGACCACATGTCCATTTTATTTCAAGAAGAGTGCTAACACCTTGCACGAAGGTCTCAATGGAATCTAACACAAAAATGAGTTACAATAATCTGAAGACAAAGGAGCGCAGTCACATAGCACATCTTCCAATAGCAGCTGTACTCACATCAACTATTCAGACAAGATAAGACAACTTTAGGCAGAGTAAATTTGTTAACCAATGATATGATATGAGAAAATGTGTTGTTTGGGGTGGGTGGGTAACAAATAAGTACTGAAGGAAAAGCAGATAGAAAAAGGTAAATAGATGAGGGAGATACATACTGTAGGAGCTCCTTCCATGGTTCTATGTTTTATGGAAGATGCTACTGTGGGAAACTGCTTTCCTTAGTTACTACCTCTTAAACTGCCCTTCTCTCCTGGTTGAGTTATACCAGACGTCTATCTTTGGAAGAATCCATATTTTCATTATATTTTTATGCAGACTTTATCACTAGGTGTGGGAATGTTAACAGTTTGTCACAAGATTGTTTATCCCTCAAAATCCAAAATTAAACAGTAATTGACTTAGCCTCCTTGAATTCCTTACTCGAGATAATGGAATCATATGATCCCTGCTTATCTCTTCAGGACATGCCCTGGAAAAAGTTTTACCTAAGATCACAAAAGTCATCATGAAACTCAATACCCTTTGCTTATATCTGGTTTTCTTAAATCACATCAAATTAGTATTTCCAAACTCATTAAAAATCAGGAGATTTGTGGAGGGGCAAGAGTGGATAAGATCAAGTATGGAAAAATATTGGGCAGTACAAATATTAATGAAAAGGGAATATTTTTATTCAAAACATTTTCAGGAACTCCCTCTAACATATATGTCATGTCATCTTTCATATTTTAGCATCCCCATTGTCATTTTCCTCTGAGATTTCTCTGAGAAGTAGTTTTTCTGCTTTCAAATTAAATCTCAGAAGTGTGTCAATTGCAGATTATATTCTTAAAATACCATTTGAGAAAACACAGGGGGCAATAATTATATACCCTGATACAGAAATTATATTGAAAGCTCTCTCTTGGAGACTGGAAATCTGGCATTCTCCAGAAGTTATGTGAAGGTCACTACCTCCATTAAATTTACATAATTTGTAACCAAGCACAACTTTTATACCTTTATAGTACACATAACTCTTAGTGAGGACTTTTCTTGTCATGCTACCTTGCATCAAAATCATTTGTTAACTTGTCTAGACTTTCCCATTTCTAGAAACCAAAATAAGCCTTAATACCTTTTCTGCCCCTACTTCCAATAATGGCTTTTCATTTACCTGGTGCCCATTGATTTCAAGGCATCATTTTTTCCAGCACATATCTTCAATTTCTTTCCTATATTAACAGTAAATCTTGAAAACTTTGGGTTGTTCTATTTTTTTTCTTCCTTTTTCATTCCCTTCTCAGAGTGTATGGGAACAGTGTGGTCAAAATAGTTATGAAAATACATTAGAAAATTATGCGTTTGTTTTTTATAATGATGCCTCTCTGGGTAGAAAGATGGAGATGATCTGTCACTTACCTATTGGAACACCTTCTGAATCAGTGTAAAGTCTGACCATCCTTTTTTGATAGTGGTCACTTCACAGAACATGGAAAAATATGTTCTTGTCTGCATTCCATGGGGAATACCTTAAGAAATAATGATGTAAGGTTTTGAAATCCTAGAGAGGATTATTCCCAAAAGTTTTCCTTCCTTTGTGTCAGAAACATCTTATATATGATAAACTTAATTTTTTGTATCCCTATTTAGCCTAAAAGAATTAAAAGTTAGTCCTCCTGATGCTTACTGATCATAGAAACAAGGGTCTCGAGTTGTTCATTAATTGAGACTGAATAACAATCCTACTTGAAAGAAAAATGAATTGAATGGTGGAAAGGGTGGTAAAGAGAAAGAATAAAAGGAGAATCATTCATAAAAACGGACATCAGTCATCTGTAATCAACTCTGTCCCAACCAGAGCCCTAAGGTGCTCCTCCCTGTGTTTTCGAATAGAACCTTGCAAAAGGAATGTGTGCAACCATATATTCAAAATTCTGAATGAAAATAATTCTAGCCAAATTTTCAATACTCAGAAAAAGGTGTCTTTTTTAAATGAAGAGGCTATAAAGACATTCCCAAGCAAGAAAAGCTGAGGTGAATCATCCCCACCAAAACCTCGTCACAACTAATGCTAAAGCACATTCTTCAAGCTGAAAGGAAAGGACAGTAGGACAATAAACAACAACATGAACATATGTGAAAACATAAAACTTACTTTATATAATTATATATAAAAACTATATACTTTAATGGTACTATATAAATCTTAGTTTTAGTGTAAACATTAAAAGACAAATGTTTTAAGAAGTATAACTACAAGAGCTGTTTAATTGAGACATGCTATAAATAGATGTAAAGTATGACAAAAATAACATGAAGTGTTTGTGGGGAGAAGTAGAAGTGTAGGTGTGACTGATGTTAAGATGTTAGGAGTAAAACAGACTATTATACCATAAGCTGCTTTAGGCAAACCTCACAGTAACCACACATTAAAAACAACTAGGAAAACACAAATAAAGGAATAGAATAACAAAATTGAAATAGAAGGTCAGAGTAAACCAATAATAAACAAGAAGCCTGAATAATTAACAAAAATTTTCCAGCAAAGAAAGGTCCAAGACCAGATAGCTGTATGGGTGAATTCTACCAGACATTCAAAGAATTACTAAAACCAACCCTTCTTAAGCTCTTCTGAAAAGTAAAAGAGTGAACAAATCCAAACATATTTTTGAGACCAACACACCTTGATTCTAAAACCCAAGGCAATAATAGAAAACTATACACCAATTTTCTGCTGAACATCAATGCAAAAATCCTAACAAAACACTCTTAAACTGAATTCAGCAGCACATTAAAATGACCATTCATCACAACCATTTGGGATTTGTACCTGGGTCACAAGGATGGTTCAGTGTGCAAAAAATCAATAAATATCATGCAACACAATTACAGAATGAAAGATGAAAACCACATTAACAACTCAATAAATTCAAAAAAAGCTTTTGCAAAACTACAACACCATTTCATGATAAACACTCAACAAAATAGGAGAGATGGAACTCCACAAAGAAAGGTCATGCATGAAAACTGCACAGCTAACATCATACACAATAGTGAAAAAAACTGACAGATTTTCTTCTAGGATCCAGTATAGGACGAATATATCACTCTTACTACCTCTATTCAACATAATACTGGAAGTTCTAGCTAGAGTAGTTAGGCAAATAAAAAAGACAACCAACTCAGAAGGGAAGAGATAAAATGATCTCTTTATCCAGATGACATGATAATATATGTGGAAAAACCAAAGACTAAATACACACAAAAACACACTAATGTTAGAACTAATGAAATCAGTTAACAGACAAAAAAAAAAAATCAATGTATAAAATTCAATGGTGTTACTATACATTGACAATGAAGTATTCAAAATGAAAATGACACCATCTCATTCACATTAGCAATAAAAAGAATAAATACTTAAAATTAACCTAACCAAAGTTTTAAAAATCTTGTACACTAAAGAAAAAAACAAATCCTACCATTTGCAACAACATGGACGGAGCTAGAGGGTATTATGCTCAGTGAAATAAGCCAAGCCGAAAAAGACAAGTACCAAATGATCTCACTAATATGTGGAGTATAAGAACAAAGAAAAAACTGAAGGAACAAAACAGCAGCAGACTCACAGAACCTAAGAATGGACTAATAGTTACCAAAGGGGAAGGGACTGGGGAAGAAGGGCGGGAAGGGAGGGATAAGAGGGTAAAAGGGAGGGATAAGCAGACATAAGGTGGGGGGGAACGGGGAGGACTGTACAACTCAGAGAAGGCAAGTAGTGATTCTCATCTCACTACACTGAAGGACAGTGACTGTAATAGGGTTGGTGGGGGGGGACCTGATGAAGGGGGTAGTTTAATCACCACAATATGAGAACAATATTGCTCATGTAATTGTAGGTTAATGAAACCAAAATAAATTGTAAAAAAAAAAACACTGATGAAGAAAATGAAAAAAAACATTGTAAATGGAAAGACATCCTCTGTTGATGTATTAGAATAGTTAATACTGTTAAAATATCTTAATACTTAAAGTGATCTACAGATTCAATTCCATCTCTGTAAAATCCCTCTGATGTTTTTTAAGGAATAGAAAATAAAATTCACCTGAAGCCACAAAAGACCTCTAACAGCCAAAGCCAAGCAAGAACAAACCTTGAGGCATCTCAATTCTTAATCTCAAGTTCTATTACAAAGCTATAGTAATCAAAACAGTAAGGAATTGGCATAATCAAAACAGGTATATACCAATGGAGCAGAAGAGAGAATCCACAAATCCATCCACATATATATGATATATGTGCTCAACTGATCTTCTATAAAGGAGACAATAACGCATGCATATACTATATATGTAAATATAGTGTGTGTTTTTGTGTGTATATATACAAGACAGAGATATATACATAGAATTATAAAGCCATGATAATTAAGAAATCCTACCATCTGTGACATCATGCTTGAAACTTGAGGGCATTATGGTAACGGATATATGTCATGCAGAGAACAATACATACTGCATGATATCACTTAACTGTAGAAACTAAAATGTCCAAACTTATAGAAATAGAGAGTATAATGGTAGTTACCATTGGCTTGGTAATAGTGGAAACAGGGAAGATTCTGGTCAGAGGTTACAAACTTCCAGTTTTAAGACAAATAAGCTCTGTGAATCTAATGTATAGCATGATAATTATACTGTATTAATAGACATGAAATACTTTCAATAATATTATATTATATATTTGGACATTGCTAAGAGAGGAGATCTTAAGTTATCTCACCAAAAAAGGGAATTGTAATCATGTGCTAACATAGAGGCGTTAAGTAATCCTATGGTGGTAATCATTTTGCAATATATATGTGTATCAAAACAACAGGTTACACATTTTGAACTTACCAGAGGTTATATGTTAATTATATCACTTCTAAGCTGGATTAAAAATAGCAGCTCACAACTGTCATGATGGCTGTTATTAATAAGACTCATGGTAACAAATATTGGTGATAATGTGGAGTGATGGGAAAACATGTACACTCCTGGTGGGAATGTAAATTGCTACAGCCATTATAGAAAAGACTACAGAAGTTCTTCAAAAAGTTTAAAATAGAAATACCATCCATAAATCCTACTGCAGGCTTTGTATCTAATGAAACCGAAATAATGGTCATGGAGGGATATGTGCATTACCATGTTCACTGCAGCATTATTCACATTGGTCAAAGTATGGATGCAATATTATCAGCTTCGATTGATGAGGCAATATATAAAATGTAATATATCTGTTACCCAGACTTCAAAAAGAGAAAAATCCTGCCATTTGAACAGCAAGGATCGAACTGTAGGACATTATGTTAATTGAAATAAGCAAGGCACAGGAGGTATACTGCATGAGCTAACTGATATGTGGAAATCACTTAGTCCAGTTCACAGAAGTAGAGACTCTAGTGTTGGTTACCTGGGGCCAGGGATTATTGGGAATGGTGAGATATTGGTGAAAGAGTACAGGTTTTAGTTATGTAGAATGAATAATTCTAGAGATCTAGTATACAGCATGGTGACTATACTTAACAATACCACATGGTATACTTGCAAATTGCAAAAATAATATATCTTAAATTCAATCTTCTAATTGAATGCACACACACAATGATAACTCTGTAGAGACAGTGGATATGCTAATTAGTTTGATTGTGGTGATGTTTCACATTATTAATATATCAAAAATCCAGTGCACACCTTAAATATATGTAATTTTTGCGTGTCAAAAGTATCTAAATAAAGCTTTTAAAAAAGTGGTAGGTTAGTGTTTAGATTCAGTTAATGACTCCAGGAATCATAATCTTCATTATATTCTTCCACTTATCTTGAAGCCAAATTAAGTAGAGTTTATGATGATTGCATCAATTTCTTAAAGTTTCCTGTATTTTCAGCCAATTAAAAATATCTTTTAAATAAGGTATAACATAGCATAGAGGTATTTGTTATTTACATGGGAGACTTTACAAAACACTGGTTTAAAACAATACTTGTGGCACTTAGGAGGACAAACTCAAGGAATCTGTTTACTTTTGTGAACTTCAGACGTTTCATCTGTAAATTTCTAATAGGAATATATAATTATCTACTATTTTTGTGAGATAAAAATATGGTAAAAACAAAGAAACATTAAACACATAACAGACATGTTTGTCCCTAGGATGAAAAAGTAATAAAGATTCATGATTTCTTCTTTAACTGAATCACTTTACAGAGCTGGTATTCACCTCCATTGAATAGATACAGTATCTCAGAAATTTAAAAAATTTTACTTCATTTTCCCAGTTATAATTTGACTCCAAGTACTTTTCTTGGTATCATTAATGTACAATTACAGGAGCAACATTATGGTTATTAGACTCCCACCATTATCAAGAACTGACCACATACCCCATTACAGACACTGTCCATCAGTGTAGTAAGATCCTATAGAGTCACTACTTGTCTTCTCTGTGTTATGCCTTCCCTGTGCCCCCCACCACGCTACATTATGTGTGCTAATTGTAATGCTCCCTTTTCCCCCTTATCCATCCCTTCCCACACATCCTCTCCAGTTGCTTTTCCTTTGGTAACTGTTGGTTCATTCTTGGGTTCTGTGAGTCTGCTGCTGTTTTCTTTCTTCAGTTTTTTCTTTGTTCTTATGCTCCACAGATGAGCGAAATCATTTGATACTTGTATTTCTCTGCTGGGCTTATTTCACTGCGCATAATACCCTCTATCTCAATCCATGCTGTTGCAAATGGTAGGATTTGTTTCTTTCTTAAGGCTGAATAATATTTCATTGTGTATATGTACCACATCTTCTTTATCCATTCATCTACTGATGGACTCATAGGTTGCTTCCATTTCTTTGTTATTGTAAATAATGCTGTGATAAATATAGGGGTGCATATGTCTTTTTCAAATTGGGCTGCTGCATTCTTAGGGTAAATTCCTAGGAGTGGGATTCCTGGGTCAAATGGTATGTCTATTTTGAGTTATTTGAGGAACCTCCATACTGCTTTCCACAGTGGTTGAACTAATTTACATTCCCACCAGCAGTGTAGCAGGGTTGCACTCTCTCCACCTCCTTGCCAACGTTTGTTGTCTGTCTTTTGGATGCTGGCCATCCTATCTGGTGTGAGGTGATATCTCATTATTGTTTTAATTTGTATTTCTCTGATGATTAGCGATGTGGAGCATATTTTCATGTGCCTGTTGGCCATCTGAATTTCTTCTTTGGAGAAGTGTCTGTTCATCTCCTCGGCCCATTTTTTAATTGGCTTATTTGCTTTTGTTTGTTGAGGTGCATGAGCTCTTTATATAATTTAGATGTCAACCCCTTAACGGATATGTCATTTAGGAATATATTCTCCCATACTGTATGGTGTATTTTTGTTCTACTGATGGTGTCCTTTGCTGTACAGAAGCTTTTTAGTTTTATATAGTTCCACTTGTTCATTTTTTATTTTGTTTCCCTTGCCCTGGGAGATATGTACATGAAGAAGTTGCTCATGTTTACATCCAATAGATTTTTTTTTACTTTTTAATTTTGGTATCATTAATCTACAATTACATGAGCAACGTTATGGCTATTAAACTCCCGACTTAATCAGGTCGCCACCACCAACCTCATTACAGTCACTGACCATAAGCGAAGTGAGATGCTATAGAATCACTACTTGTCTTCTCTGAGTCATACGGCCCTCCCCGTGCCCCCCAACATTGTGTCTGCTAACTGTAATGCCCATTTTTCCTGCTTGTCCTTCCCTAACTACTCATCCTCCCCAGTCCCTTTCCCTTTGGTAATTGTTAGTCCATTCTTGGTTCTGTGAGTCTGCTGCTGTTTTGTTCTTTCAGTTTTTTTTCTTTGCTCTTATGCTCCACATATGAGTGAAATCATTTGATACTTGTCTTTTTTCACTTGGCTTATTTGACTGAGTATAATACATTCTAGCTCCACCCATGTTGTTGCAAATGGTAGGATTTATTTTCTTCTTGTGGCTAAATAATATTCCATTGTGTATATGCGCCACATCTTCTTTATCCATTGATCTACTGGTCGACACTTAGATTGCTTCCATTTCTTGACTATTGTAAATAGTGCTGTGATAAACATAAAGCTGTATCTGTCTTTTTGAACCTTGGCTGCTGCGTTCTTAGGGTAAATTCCTAGGAGTGGGATTCCTGGGTCAAATGGTGTTTCTATTTTAGGTTTCAGAGGAACATCCATACTGTTTTCCACAATGGTTGAACTAATCTGCATTCCAACCAGCAGTGTAGGAGGGTTTCCCTTTCTCCACATCCTCGCCAACATTCGTTGTTGTTTGCCTTTTGGTTGTTGGCCATCTTTACTGGTGTGAAGTGATATCTCATTGTGGTTTTAATTTGCATTTTTCTGATGATTATAGATGTGGAGCATCTTTTCATGTGCCTATTGCCCATCAGAATTTCTTCTTTGGAGAAGTGTCTATTCATAACCTCTGCCCATTTCTTAATTGGATTATTTGCCTTTTGTTTGATGTGGAGCATGAGTTCTTTATATATTTTGGATGTCAACCCCTTAACTGACATGTCATTTATGAATATATTCTCCCATACTGTAGAATATCATTTTGTTCTACTGATGGTGCCCTTTACTTTACAGAAGCTTTTCATCTTGATATAGTTCCACTTGTTCATTTTTGCATTTGTTTCCCTTGCCCGGGGACATATGTTCATGAAGAAGTCGCTCATGTTTATGTCCAAGAGATTTTTGCCTATGTTGTTTCTAAGAGTTTTATGGTTTCATGACTTACATTCAGGTCTTTGATTCATTTTGAGTTTACTTTTGTGTATGGGGTTAGGCAGTAGTCATTTCTTTCTCTTACATGTAGCTGTCCAGTTTTGCCAGCACCAGCTGCTGAAGAGGTGAGTCATCTCCCCAGTGTATATCCAAGGCTCCTTTATCATATATGACTTACCAGCTGCTGAAGAGGTGAGTCATCTCCCCATTGTATATCCAAGGCTCCTTTATCATATATGACTTAACCGTATATGTTTGGGTTAATGTCCAGATTTTATATTCTGTTCCACTGGTCTATGGATCTGTCCTTGTGCTAGTACCAAATTGTCTTGATTACTGTGGCTTTGTAGTAGAGCTTGAAGTCAGGGAGCATAATTCCCCCTGTTTCATTCCTCCTTCTCAGGATTTCTTTGGCTATTCGAGGTCCTTTGTGGTTCCATATGAATTTTAGAACTATTTGTTCCAGTTCATTGAAGAAGGCTGTTGGTATTCTGGTAGGGATTGTGTTGAATCTGTAGATTGCTTTAGGTAGTATAGTCATTTTGACAATATTTATTCTTCCTAGCCAAGAGCATGGGATGAATTTCCATTTGTTAGTGTCCTCTTTAATTTTTCTTAGGAGTGTCTTGTAGTTTTCAGGGTATAGGTCTTTCACTTCCTTGGTTAGGTTTATTCTTAGGTATTTTATTCTTTTTGGTGCAATTGTGAGTGGAATTGCTTCCTGATTTCTCTTTCTGTTAGCTCATCATTAGTGCATAGGAAAGCAACAGATTTCTGTGTGTTAATATGGTATCCTGAAACATTGCTAAATTCAGATATTAGTTCTAGGAGTTTAGAAGTGGAGTCTTTAGGGTTTTTTATGTACAGTATCATGTCATCTGCAGATAGTGACAATTTGACTTCTTCCTTACCAATCCTGTTGCCTTGTATTTCTTTGTGTTGTCTGATTGCCATGGCTAGGACCTCCAGCACTATGTTGAATAAAAGTGGAGAGAGTGGGCATCCCTCTCGTATTCCCGATCATAGATGAAAAGCTTACAACTTCTCACTGCTAAGTATGATGTTAGCTGTTGGTTTGTCATATATGGCCTTTAAGATGTTGGGGTACTTGCCCTCTATACCCATTTTGTTTAGAGTTTTTATGATGAATGGATGTTGAATTTTGTCAAATACTTTTTCAGCATCTATGGAGATGATCATGTGGTTATTGTTTTTTTCTTGATGTGGTGTATGATATTGATTGATTTTCAAATGTTATAACATCCTTGCATCCCTGAGATGAATTCCACATGATCATGGTGTATGACCCTCTTGATTTTTTTTTGAATTCGGTTTGCTAATATTTTCTTGTGTAGTTCTGCATTTATGTTCATCAGGGATATTGTTCTGTAATTTTTTTTTTTTGTTGCTGAAGTCTTTGCCATGTTTTTTATTGGAGTGATGCTGGCGTCATAGAATGAGTTTGGAAGTACTCCCTCCTCTTCTATTTTTGGAAAACCTTAAGCAGAATGGGTATTATTTCTGCTCTTTATGTCTGGTAAATTCAGAGGTGAATCCCTTTGCCTGGGGGTTTTGTTCTTGGGTAGTTTTTTGATTACTGATTCAATTTCATTGCTGATGATTGGTCTGCTTAGGTTTTCTGTTTCTTGCTTGGTCAGTCAGGGAAGGTTGTATTTTTCTAATAAGTTCTCCAATTTTTGGTAGTTTATTGATTACTGGCTCGTTTTCGTTGCTTGTGATTCGTCTGTTTAGGTTTTCTGTTTCTTGCTTGGTCAGTCTTGGAAGGTTGTATTTTTCTAACAAGTTGTCCATTTCTTCTAGATTTTTCAAGCTTGTTAGAATATAGATTTTCATAGTATTCTCTTATAATTCCTTGTGTTTCTGTGGGGTCCGTCATGATTTATCCTTTCTCACTTCTCATTCTCTTTATGTGTGTAGATTCTGTTTTTCTCTTAATAAGTTTGGCTAGGGGTGTATTTATTTTGTTAATTTTTTCAGAGAACCAGCTCTTTGTTTCATTGACATTTTCCCACTGTTTTATTCTTCTCAATTTTATTTATTTCTTCTTTTATTTTTATTATGTCCCTCTTTCTATTGACTTTGGGCCTTATTTGTTCTTCTTTATCCAATTTCAATAATTGTGTCCTTAGACTATTCTTTTGGGATTGTTCTACCTTCTATAAAAAGGCCTGGATTGCAATATATTTTCCACCTAGAACAGCCTTTTCTGCGTCCCACAGAATTTCGGGCTTTGTGCTGTTTTTGTCATTAGTCTCTATATATTGTTTGATCTCTGTTTTAATTTGATCACTTATCCATTGATTATTTAGGAGCATGTTGTTAAGTCTCCAGGTGTTTGTGAGCCTTTTATTTTCTTCATACAATTTATTTCTACTTTTATAGCTTTGTGATCTGAGAAGTTGGTTGGTAGAATTTCAATCTTTTTGAATTTACTGTGGTTCTTTTTGTGGCCTAGTATGTGGTCTATTCTGGAAAATGTACCATGTGCACTTGAGAAAAATGTGTATCCTGTTGTTTTGGGTGTAGAGTTCTGTAGATGTCTGTTAGCTCCATCTGTTCTAGTCTGTTGTTCTGTGCCTCTGTGTCTTTACTTGTTTTCTGTCTGGATGATCTGTCCTTTGGAGTGAGTGGTGTGTTGAAGTCTCTTAAATGACTGCATTGCTTTCTATTTCCTCTAATTCTGTTAGTATTTGTTTCACATATGTCGGCGCTGCTGTGTTCGATGCATATGTATTTAAAATGGGTATATCCTCTTGTTGGACTGACCCCTTTATCATTATGAAATGTCCTTCTTTATCTCATGTTACTTTCTTTATTTTGAAGTCTATATTGTGTAATACAAGTACTGCAACACTTGCTTTTTTCTCCTTGCTGTTTGCATGAAATATCTTTTTCCATCCCTTCACCTTTAGTCTGTCTATATCTTTGGGTTTGAGGTGAGTCTCTTGAAAGCAGCATATAGATGGATCTTGCTTTTTATCCATTCTATTTCTCTGTGTCTTTTGTTTGGTTCATTCAGTCCATTTACATTTAGGGTGATTATCGATATATATGTACTTATTGCCATTGCTGGCTTTACATTCCTGGTTACCAAAGGTTCAAGGGTAGCTTCTTTACTATCTAACAGTCTAACTTAACTTTCTTTTTAAGGTATTTATTAGAAACAAAGTCTGATGATTCTTTATTTCTCTCTTCTTATTCTTCCTTCTCCATTCTTTATATACTGGTTGTTTTATTCTGTACCCTTTACGTTCCCTTTGACTGTTTTTGTGGATAGTTGATTTTACTTTTTGCCTTTAGTTAGAATTTGGATGGTCTGCTTTCTGTGCTATGATTTTATTTTCTCTGGTGACATCTGTTTAGCCTTAGGAGTGCTTCCATCTACATCAGTCCCCTTTAAGATATCTTGTAAAGATGGTTTATGGGAGGCAAACTCCCTCAGCTTTCTTTGTCTGGGAATTGTTTAATCCCTCCCTCAAAGTTAAATGATAATCATGCTCAGTACAATATTCTTAGTTCAAGGCCCTGCTGTTTCATTACATTAAATATATCACACCATTGTCTTCTGTTCTGTAAGGTTTCTATTGAGAAGTCTGATGATAGTCTGATGGATTTTCCTTTGTAGGTGATCTTTTTCCTCTCTCTATCTGCCTTTAATAGTCTGTTCTTATCTTTGATCTTTGCATTTTATTTATTATGTGTCACGGTATTGGCTTCCTTGGCTCCCTTGTGTTGGGAGATCTGTGGGCTTCCATGATCTGAGAAATTATTTCCTTCCCCAGCTTGGGGAAGTTTTCATCAATTATTTTTTCAAAGACACATTCTATCCCTTTTTCTCTCTCTTCTTCTTCTGGTACTCCTATAATGCGAATATTGTTCCGTTTGGATTGGTCACACTGTTCCCTTAATATTCTTTCCTTTCTAGAGATCCTTTTATCTCTTCCTGCCTCAGCTTCTCTATATTCCTGTTCTCTGATTTCTATTCCATTAAGAGTCTCTTGCACCTCGTCAGTCTGCTCCTAAGCCTGCTATCACTTGTCTCATTTCTGCATTGTCTTTCCTCACTTCCTCCCTTAGCTCTTGCATATTTCTCTGTAGATACATCAGCATGGTTATGACTTTTATTCTGAACTCTTTTTCAGGAACATATTGTAAGTCTAGCCTATCAGCACCTTCTCTAGGGTTCTCTGGCTGATATTTGTCTCTACCATATTCCTCTGTTTTTTCATGGTCATAGAAGTGGTCACTTGTATGTGCCACATGTGTCAGCTGGGAGAATGAAGTCCCTTCCTGCTTGTTCTTCTTCTTTCCCTTCTCTGGAGCCTGAGATATTTTGCTGCACACCGGGAGGCAGTCTCTGAGATAATCCTCTGAGCTCCCTCTGTGTGGGCTCGCCCTCAGCCTAGCCTATAGCACTGCGGGTTTCGCAGTCTTGCTGGGTGCCTTCTTGTCCCCTTGGTGCCCTCCGGATCTGGTTCTGGGGCTCTTCCCACTTAGCTGTGCGCCAGCCAGGAGTAGGTTCTGTGGGTGGGGCCACTCCTCTGCTGTTCCGCAACAGGAGCGGCACCTCAGGACCGTTTGTGGTGCCGGCATGGTGGAACGAATGGCAGGCGGCTGATGTCGGTGAGAAACCTCAGCACAGCTGCTTTTCCTGGCCACAAGCCAGGGGGTCCAAAATTCCCCACACCTCCCAGCCTGCAGGGCTGAGTGCGCTGGGACAATTTTGTTCCACTCTTGGGCCCTTGTCTCTTTAAGACTTTTTAAAAAGCGCCTACTTTTCTTTTGTCCTAGGGAGCCGGCTGAGGGGATGTGCTCAACATCTCCATCTCTGATCCTGCTCTTATGTTTCTCTGATGTCCGATACACCACGTTATGTGGGTATATGCTCCCAGTGCATATCACCAGGGCTGGTTATTTGGCGGGCCTGTGCTTACACTCCCTCCCCACTCTGATTCTTTTCCTCCCACCATTGTGCTGTGGTGGGGGAGTGCTCGGGTCCCGCCGGGTCACGGCTTTGTATCTTACCCACTTCCTGAGGCACTGAGTTCTCCCAGATGTACCTGTAGCCTGGCTGTTGTCCTGTATCCTCTGTTCTCTCTTTTAGGAATAGTTGTATTTGTTGTATTTTCACAAATATATATGGCTTTGGAGTAGATTTCTGCCACCCTGCTCACGCTGCAATCTTCACAGAAGTTCTCTTTTTCCAGGATATTATTGCCTATTTTGTTTTTCTAAGAATTTTATGGTTTCATGACTTACATTCAGGTCTTTGATCCATTTTGAGTTTACTTTTGTGTGGGGGTTAGGCAATAATCCAGTTTCATTCTCTCACATGTAGCTGTCCAGTTTTGCCAACAGAAGCTGTTGAAGAGGCTGTCATTACCCATTGTATATCCATTGCTCCTTTATCGTATATTAATTGACAATATAGGCTTGGGTTTATATCTGGGCTCTCTAGTCTGTTACATTCATCTATTGGTCTGTTCTTGTGCCAGTACCAAGTTGTCTTGATTACTGTGGCATTGTAGTAGAACTTGAAATCAGGGAGGATTAAACCCCATGCTTTATTCTTCCTTCTCAGTATTGCATTGGATATTTGGGGTCCTTTGTGGTTCTATATGAATTTTAGAACTATTTGCTCTAATTCATTGAAGAATGCAGTTGTTTTTTAATAGGTATTACATTGAACCTGTAGATTGCTTTAGGCACTATGACTCCAAGTATTTTGACCTACGTAAAAGCTTATAAGTTTTCTTTCCCTACATACATTCTCCTTATTGTGTTATCCTAAAATTATTTTTTTAACTTACATATAGGCATACTTTAATTTTTCCTAGGACTCCTACCTTCATTCATCTGAAAATCAAATCACCACGAACACCAGTAGTATGTATGTTTGTGTGTGTGTGTGTGTGTGTGTGT